>CM053035.1:191611186-191697747 GCA_028564925.1 Lithobates sylvaticus | reverse complement strand
GGGGCAGTTCTTTGTGATGTTTATCTGCCGGCTATCTCTGGGGTCCTTGAAGAACATTGTACCAACAGATCCAATTATCCTACATGCAGTATAGGTATAGTCTCTGCACAGGTACAATGTAGATGTGGTTCAGATGCAATAAAGTTTCAGTATAATGCGATTTAGGGATGGTATAGGTGCAGTCTAGGTTTAGAATAAGTGTGGTGTAGGGTGCAGTATGGATGCGATATGGTCTGGGCACACTTGGTGTCCTACTCACAGTGGCTCAGTCCCTGCTAGCACTATGAGCAATGTGTGAATACACCTTTCACCAGTCTCCGGGATGCTGAAGTAACCTCCCACTGTAGAGGAGGGCCCCCTTGGTCTCTCCCCAAAAGCCTCTGATGATCAGCAGTTAGAAGCAGAGGGTAAGTGGACTCTCTAGTCTCCCTGTGTCAGTGGTGCAAGTGCTGTGATATGGCCAGTGCTGCGCTACTCCCAGAAATTCTTACTCCCAGTCTCAGACTCAGATCTCCGCTGGTATGGTCTTCCGCTGGCAGGCAAAAAAATCAGACAGAGGTGCTTTCTCTCTAATTCCATTGGTGCCAAGAGGAAGAATCTCTCCCCTCCTACAGCAAAAAGCGCCTATTGGGATCTGTACTGTAACCATTATAGTGTAGCAATTATATGGCTGCCATCTCAAACTTCAACTCCCAGGATTCTCAGCGTTTCGCATAGAAGTCTATGGGCTTGCTTGTCTTTAGCTCTCCCCCTGCTGGCCGGAGGAGGATGGTGTAACATGACATCAGTATCTCAGCAGAGAGAGAGAGAGAAGAATAAAGGGCATTGTTTTGTCTATTGTACAGGACGCCGTGGCTGGGTCCTGGAAGGACGCTATGTTTCCCCTCTGTTTGGATTGTGGTCCCTTTAAGGGAACAAAAAAGGGTTAACTCACCTGTCAGAGGAGGTGGGTTTAAAAACAAGACAGGAAGTTGCAGATGGGTGTGGAGGAGTGCAGAGGAGATAGTGGTTTGTGTGTGGCTTGATTTGCAGCAACCAAAGTCGACAGCAGCGTTCGGCCTGGAAGCCTCCTAGCAGTTGAAGTCACCTGCGACAGCACCCCAGGACTGTGTTTGATTGCGATAGCAATTCTGGACTTTGATAGTCGGTGAGACTGAAACCTTTTTCTTTTGTTTTGCTGCTGTGAAGCTGTTTAAGTTTAATAAACCTCCTTTTTGAACTAAAAGCCTGTGTCCTGCGGTCTAGCTGGTCCCCCGAACTTTACAAGTGGTGCTCGGATGCGGGCAGGACAGAGTAACAGGCGTTTTTTTTTTTTTTTTTTTTTTTTTTTGCTGGTTTTTGCATTTGAATTTAAAACTGACATTTAAAGGGACAGTACAGTGGATTTATGTCCTGGGTTAAAGCTGCCCAAACCCTGAAAGCTGAAGCAATGGAGGAACTAATTAAACAACTGTCCCTGGCTAATATACAAGCGCAGACCCGCCATGAGGAAGCTAATCAGCGCTTAGCAACCCAGCTGGAGGTACAGCAAGAAAATACTCGCCTGTTGGTGGCTCAGTTGGCAGCACAGCAAGCAACCCAGCAAGGGGTTATGCAGGCTCAGGTGACTGCCTTAAAAGAAGTAGTACAGCAGTTGTCTCAGGGTCATGAGCAAGCGGCTGTTGCCCCTGGCAACCAGGTGACCGTGAGGGCAAGCCATTTTTTGCAGAAATTGTCCCTGAGTGACGATGTAGAGGCATTTCTTGCTACATTTGAGAGGACGGCAGAGAGAGAAGGGTGGCCCCAGGACCAGTGGGCCGGCCTAATTGCCCCTTTTCTCACCGGAGATCCTCAAAAAGCCTACTTCGACCTGCCACCAGAGGACGCTAAAGACTATCAAAAACTAAAGGCAGAAATACTGGCTCGTTTGGGGGTGACTACGGCCGTTCGGGCCCAACGAGTGCACCAATGGAAGTATTGTCCAGATCGTCCACCACGGTCTCAAATGCGTGACCTGGTGCAACTGGTAAAAAAATGGCTGCAGCCCGAAGTGTTGTCGGGCCCCCAAATCGTGGAGCGGGTCGTGCTGGACCGATACCTACGGTCACTGCCAGACGACCTTCAACGGTGGGTCAGCCATGGAGACCCCAAAACAGTGAACCTCCTTGTCGAGATGGTAGAGCGATATACAGTGGTGGAGGATCTGCTTGGCCCTACCAAGCGCCAAGGGCCCAGTCTTCCACGGCCTATTCGATCGACTGCCGCCCTTCGAAAGGATGTCCCCCGGAGCCCTGGAATCAACACCCCGGAAGGTCAAGAGTCACTCCCAGTACCTCCTCAGCGATCTGTTCCTGTTCGGAGAGGAGGGGATGTACAATGTTGGCGATGTCGTTCCTGGGGCCATACCCGGGCCCACTGCCCACTGCAAGAGGAGCCCATGGAATGCGGGGTTCTTCGGAGGGGGTCTTTTTATGCTCGTAGAGCATGTACCACATACCTTGACCGTGTAGTGTGTAGTCCAAGTGAACCACCTCCCTGCCTGGGCTTTGCTGGATTCCGGAAGCATGGTAACCCTGGTTCATCCTAGAGTAATTGGGAAGATCGGTCCGGTAAGCAAAACTTTACGGGTTGTGTGCATTCACGGGGACACTAGAGAGTACCCTCTCATCTCGGTGTCCATCTCCACAGCATATGGCACTGGTACTCAAGAGGTGGGGGTGGTAAAGAACTTGATACATGATGTTATCATAGGACGAGACTGTCCATTTTTTTGAAAAACTGTGGGGACAAGGAGAACTACCTGAACGATCCCAAGACTGGGGAGAAACTAGTTCCTCTGTTCCTACGGTTGAGGGTAATAACCCTGAGATGCCAAATGTTCCTAATGTGGATCCAGTTGATACAAATGCTAATGATTGGGTTAATGGTGATGAAAGTAGTGCTGATACTGTTAAGGGTGTCAAAATGTGTGGTTCGCAGACCTACCTGAACACTGAGGAGGGGGAACCTTCCCCACTTCAGGTAATGCTGGGTGAAGAGGATGAGGAAGTGGCCTCTACCCCTGCCATGCCGGATTTGGGTGTTCCCCAGGGGACATTTGGTACTGCCCAGATGCAGGACCCCACTTTGGCCCGTGCACGGGAACAAGTTGTAGTATTAAATGGGGTACCCCAAGAGCCAGGTGCGAATGAGCGGTGGCCCCACTTTGCAATATGTAATGAATTGCTTTATCGGGTTACCAAAGTGAGAGAAAATGTGGTAGAACAATTATTGGTACCCCAACAGTATAGACGCAAGGTCCTGGACCTGGCCCATGATGATGTTTTAGGGGGACACCTGGGAGTTGAAAAGACGGAGGCACGGATCACCGACCGGTTTTACTGGCCAGGTCTGAAAGCAGAGGTAAGAAGATACTGTGCCTCTTGTCCCACCTGTCAGTTGACCGCGCCGGTGACCCACTTCCGGAGCCCTTTGGTCCCTCTGCCCATAATTGAGGTCCCATTCGAGAGGATAGCCATGGATATAGTGGGTCCTTTAGTTAAGTCAGCTCGAGGTCACTCCTACATACTGGTGATCCTTGACTATGCCACCCGATATCCTGAAGCGCTACCTCTGCGGAATACCTCCTCTAAGGCTATTGCTCGGGAATTATTCCAGTTGTTTACGCGGACTGGTTTTCCCAAGGAAATACTCACGGACCAGGGCACCCCGTTTATGTCGAGGATTATGGCTGATGTGTGCAAGCTGTTCCAGATTAAACAGCTGCGCACATCGGTCTACCATCCACAAACGGATGGGTTGGTAGAGCGCTTTAATAAGACCCTTAAGTCTATGCTCAAGCGGGTTGTACAAAGAGATGGGAAAGACTGGGACTGCCTGTTACCCGCTCTCCTGTTTGCTATCCGGGAAGTGCCCCAGGCCTCCACTGGGTTTTCGCCCTTTGAGTTGGTATATGGGCGGAGACCTCGCGGACTACTGGATTTTGTTAAAGAGGAATGGGAAAGTGAACCTATTCAGCATAAGAGTGTTCTTGAATATGTTTCCCAAATGCAGGAGAGGATCCGAACTGTGATGCCTCTAGTCAAAGAACATTTGCAAAAAGCCCAGGAGGCTCAACGACGGGTCTATAATAGGGCTGCTAAAATAAGGAACTTCCAAGTGGGGGATCGAGTAGCGGTGTTGATCCCCACTGTGGAAAGTAAATTCTTGGCCAGGTGGCAAGGCCCCTTTGAAGTTGTAGAAAAAGTGGGAGAGGTAAATTATAGAGTCCACCAACCAGGTAAGAGGAAACCCTATCAGATATATCATGTAAACTTGTTAAAGCCCTGGACAGACAGGGAACCGGTGACCTCCCTGGCTGGTGCAAGACTTGAGCCTCAGGTTGGGGTGGAGAGTGTCCAAGTAGCAAATACCCTGTCTAGAGTCCAAAGTCAGCAGGCAAAGGAGTTCTTGCAGAGAAATAAAGAGAAATTTTCAGACTTGCCAGGGCTCACTAGTGTCATAGAGCATGATATTGTCACGGAACCAGGAGTCAAAGTTTTTGTCCGGCCTTACCGCATTCCAGAGGCCCAAAGGAAGGCTGTTTCAGAGGAAGTGAAGAAGATGTTAGACCTGGAGATTATTGAGGAATCACAGAGTGAGTGGTCAAGCCCGATTGTGTTGGTACCAAAGCCCAACGGGACTCTGCGATTCTGCAATGATTTCCGGAAGCTAAATGAAGTTTCACGGTTTGATGCCTACCCCATGCCCCGGGTAGATGAGCTTATTGAGAGACTAGGTCCAGCCAGGTATATCACTACATTAGACCTTACCAAGGGGTATTGGCAAATCCCGTTGACTAAGGCTGCTAGAGAGAAAACTGCTTTTTCTACCCCAGAGGGAAGTTTTCAGTACAAGAGAATGCCTTTTGGATTGCAAACTGCTCCAGCCACATTTCAGAGGGCAATGGATAGGATTTTACGTCCTCACCGGGAGTATGCCTCAGTATACTTGGATGACATAGTCATTTTTAGCAGAGACTGGGAATCACACTTGCCCAAAGTCCAGGCAGTACTGGACTCTCTTTGGAAGGAGGGGTTTACAATAAACCCGGAAAAATGTGCTTTGTGAATGGAGGAGGTGAAATACCTGGGCTATGTTGTGGGTAGAGGGGTAGTAAAACCTCAGGTAGAGGCTGTACAAAATTGGCCCCGCCCCCTCACAAAAAAACAGGTACGGGCATTCCTGGGTATGGTTGGATACTACAGGAGGTTTGTACCCAACTTTGCCACGTTGGCAGCTCCATTGACCGATCTGACTAAGGGTCGGAAATCGGTCATGGTGGAGTGGAATGCAGACGCTGAGAAGGCTTTTTTGGAGCTCAAGTCGGCACTGTGCCAACACCCTGTCCTAGTAGCACCCAATTTTTCAAAAGAGTTTGTTGTACAGACTGATGCTTCCGATGTAGGATTGGGAGCGGTGTTGTCACAGGTTATTCATGGCGAGGAGCACCCAGTAGTCTTCCTCAGTAGGAAGTTAACACCAGCGGAGAAAAACTACGCTATAATTGAACGAGAGTGTCTGGCCATTAAGTGGGCTCTGGAATCCCTCAGATATTACATTGATGGTCAGTGTAGTGCCCCCCTTACATTGATGGTCAGTGTAGTGCCCCCCTTACATTGATGGTCAGCGTAGTACCCTCTTACATTGATGGTCAGTGCAGTGCCCCTTACATTGATGGTCAGTGCAGTGCCCCTTACATTGATGGTCAGTGTAGTGCCCCCTTACATTGATGATCAGTGTAGTGCCCCCTTACATTGATGGTCAGTATAGTGCCCCTCGTACATTGGTGGTCAGTGTAGTGCCCCCTTACATTGATGTGTGTTACATGGACTTTATATGGTTTATGGCTAAATTCAATATTTGGTTTTAAATAGCAAAAGAGATCCACTCTGACCATTGTATTATATCATATCATACCTGTGTCTGTATAGAGAGTTGTATTGCACTGGCAGGTAGTAGTACTATTGTCACAATACTCATCATCAGCACAGGAATCACTTTCACAAGATGCAGAACCAGCCACTATAGAGACAGAAACACATTAAAGTCCATTCCTCTGGATTTCTCATACAATATTCACATTCACTGTAGGGTGAAATAATTGTGTGGTGATCACTAGACATGTGCAGAATGGAAATAATTAGTTTTGTTTCATTTTGGGCAGATTCATTATGTTACGAATTTAATTTTGTTGATTCGTTTTCATAAATTCATTTAGTTTTGTTTCATTTCAATTAGTTTATTATTTTTCTAACGAATTCCAAATTTTCTGAACGATTTCAATTCAGATTGGTCAAAAAATGATCAACCGATTAGAATTCTGTGTGAAGAATAGCTGGTTGTTATAGGGGGCGGATCAGGAAGCTGGCCGCCACGTCCTTCAACCGATGACTTATCAGCTGTCAGCGGGTTTTCACACTGAGAGCTGAAGTGTAAACAAAAGAATGCCGGCAATAGAGTATTAACCACTTGCTTACTGGGCACTTAAACACCCTTCCTGCCCAGACCAATTTTCAGCTTTCGGTGCTCTCACATTGAATGACAATTACTCAGCCATGCAATACTGAACCCAAATGAATTTTTTGTCCTTTTTTTCCCACAAATAGAGCTTTCTTTTGGTGGTATTTATACTGCCACATATCTAGTGCCCCCCTTACATTGATGATCAGTGTAGTGCCCCCTTTACATTGATGGTCAGTGTAGTGCCCCCCTTACATTTATGGTCAGTGTAGTGCCCCCTTACATTTATGGTCAGTGTAGTGCCCCTTACATTGATGATCAGTGTAGTGCCCCCTTACATTGATGGTCAGTGTAGTGCCCCCTTACATTGATGGTCAGTGTAGTGCCCCCTTACATTGATGGTCAGTGTAGTGCCCCCCTTACATTGATGGTCAGTGTAGTGCCCCCCTTACATTGATGGTCAGTGTAGTGCCCCCCTTACATTGATGGTCAGTGTAGTGCCCCCCTTACATTGATGGTCAGTGTAGTGCCCCCCTTACATTGATGGTCAGTGTAGTGCCCCCTTACATTGATGGTCAGTGTATTGCCCCCTTACATTGATGATCAGTGTAGTGCCCCCTTACATTGATGATCAGTGTAGTGCCCTCTTACATTGATGGTCAGTGTAGTGCCTGCCTTACATTTGTGGTCAGTGTAGTACCCCCTTACATTGATGATCAGTGTAGTGCCCCCTTACATTGATGGTCAGTGTAGTGCCCCCTTACATTGATGGTCAGTGTAGTGCCCCCTTACATTGATGGTCAGTGTAGTGCCCCCTTACATTGATGGTCAGTGTAGTGCCCCCTTACATTGATGGTCAGTGTAGTGCCCCCTTACATTGATGGTCATTGTAGTGCCCCCTTACATTGATGGTCAGTGTAGTGCCCCCCTTACATTGATGGTCAGCGTAGTACCCTCTTACATTGATGGTCAGCGTAGTACCCTCTTACATTGATGGTCAGCGTAGTGCCCCCTTACATTGATGGTCAGTGCAGTGCCCCTTACATTGATGGTCAGTGCAGTGCCCCTTACATTGATGGTCAGTGTAGTGCCCCCTTACATTGATGGTCAGTGTAGTGCCCCCTTACATTGATGGTCAGTATAGTGCCCCTCGTACATTGGTGGTCAGTGTAGTTCCCCCTTACATTGATGTGTGTTACATGGACTTTATATGGTTTATGGCTAAATTCAATATTTGGTTTTAAATAGCAAAAGAGATCCACTCTGACCATTGTATTATATCATATCATACCTGTGTCTGTATAGAGAGTTGTATTGCACTGGCAGGTAGTAGTACTATTGTCACAATACTCATCATCAGCACAGGAATCACTTTCACAAGATGCAGAACCAGCCACTATAGAGACAGTCCATTCCTCTGGATTTCTCATACAATATTCACATTCACTGTAGGGTGAAATAATTGTGTGGTGATCACTAGACATGTGCAGAATGGAAAGAATTCGTTTTGTTTCATTTTGGGCAGATTCATTATGTTACGAATTTAATTTTGTTGATTCGTTTTCATAAATTCATTTAGTTTTGTTTCATTTCAATTCAATTTTTTCATTCCTGCCCAGACCAATTTTCAGCTTTCGGTGCTCTCACACTTTGAATGACAATTACTCAGCCATGCAATACTGAACCCAAATGAATTTTTTGTCCTTTTTTTCCCACAAATAGAGCTTTCTTTTAGTGGTATTTGATCACCTCTGGGTTTTTTATTTTTTGCGCTATAAATGAAAAAAGACCGAAAATTTTGAAAAAAAAACGCATTTTCTTTGTTTCTGTGATAAAATTTTGCAAATTATTAAGTTTTCTTCATAAATTTTGGCCACAATTTATACTGCCACATATCTTTGGTAAAAATAACCCAAATTAGTGGATATTATTTGGTCTTTGTGAAAGTTACAGACTCTACAAACTGTGGTGCAAATCATACAAAATTGATCACACCTGATGTACTGGTGACCTATCTCATTTCTTGTGACCCGAACAAGCCAGGAAAGTACAAATACCCCCCAAATGACCACTTTTTTGAAAGTAGACATTCCAAGGTATTTAGTAAGAGGCATGGTGAGCTTTTTGATGTTGTCATTTTTTTCCCACAATTCTTTGCAAAATTAATTATTTTTTTATTTTTTATTTTTTTTTCACAAAATTGTCATTCTAATAGGTTATTTCTCTCACATGGAATGTGTATACCACAAATGACACCACAAAATAAATTCTGCTACTCCTCCTGAGTATTACGATACCACATGTGTGGGACTTTTCCACAGTCTGGCCACTTAGAGAGGCCCAACATGCAGGGAGCGCCATCACGTGTTCTAGGAGCATAAATTACACATCTAACTTGTTGACTACCTATTACACTTCTGAAGGCCCTGGAGCACCAGGACAATGACACGTGACACTGACGACAGGTGGCACTGATACGTGGCACTGATGACATGTGACACTGATGTGGCACTGGTGACAGATGGCACTAGTATGGGGCACTGATGACACGTGACACTGATGACAGACGGCACTAATACGGGGCACTGATGACATGTGACACTGACAGATGGCACTGATGACAGATGGCACTATCATGTGGCACTAATACGTGGCACTGATGAGAGATGGCACCGACACGTGGCAATGATGACACGTGACACTAATGACAGATGGCACTGATGACAGATGGCACTAATATGTGGCACTGATGACACGTGACACTGATATGGCACTGATGTGGCACTGATGACACGTGGCACTGGGGACAGGTGGATGGGGTGGATGGTGACGGGTGGATGGGGACGGGTGGATGGGGACGGGTGGATGGGGACGGGTGGATGGGGACGGGTGGATGGGGACGGGTGGATGGGGACAGGTGGATGGGGACAGGTGGATGGGGACAGGTGAATGGTGACAGGTGGATGGGGTGGATGGGGACGGGTGGATGGGGACGGGTGGATGGGGACAGGTGGATGGGGACAGGTGGATGGGGACAGGTGGATGGGGTGGATGGGGACAGGTGGATGGGGTGGATGGTGATGGGTGGATGGTGACGGGTGGATTGGGACAGGTGGATGGGGACAGGTGGATGGGGACGGGTGGATGGTGACGGGTGGATGGTGACGGGTGGATGGTGACGGGTGGATGGTGACGGGTGGATGGTGGCGGGTGGATGGTGGCGGGTGGATGGTGGCAGGTGGATGGTGGCAGGTGGATGGTGACAGGTGGATGGTGACAGGTGGATAGCGGCAGGTGGATGGCGGCAGGTGGATGGCGGCAGGTGGATGGTGGCAGGTGGATGGCGGCAGGTGGATGGGGACACAGATCGCACATTTAGTTTTTATTTTTACTTACGGCGCTGCAGCCGTTGTTCTCTCTCTCCCCACACGCTGTCTGTGTGAGGAGAGAGAGCGGCGCTGACAGATGATCTCATATGTTTCCATATGAGATCATCTCTCATTGGACACGCCGATCTCGCTGTAAACGGCCGCTGTAATTGGCCGTTTACAGCGATCTGTGACCGGCCGTGTCCGACGGACACGGCCAGCACAGAACTTCCCCGATGCGCGCTCTCAGGAGCGCGCATTAGGGAAGTAAACAGGACGTCCAGGGACGTCCTCCCTGCAGGGAGCGTCCGCGCTGCAGCCGTCTTTTCGGCTATAGCGCGGGCGCGAAGAGGTTAAGAAACAAAAACACATGTCAAAGTATTTAAAAAAATGCAATCAAGTCTCCCCCAAAATTCATACCAAAGCCTTATCCGAGCATGCAGCCAGGCAGGGGGGGAACAAGTGAGTGGCCCCCATTCTGAACATCACCAGTCTGCATGCCCTTAACATGGGGGGTGCTTTGGGGCGGGGGGCTCTGCCTTCCACACCCCAAAGCACCTTCTCCCCATGTTAATGGGAACAAGGGGCTCTTCCCCACAACCCTGGGAGGTGGTTTTGGGGGTGTTTGAGCAGGGGGGGGGCTTTTGGAATATGGAAGCCCCCAAGTACATAGTGCCCCTACCCATTCACCAAAACAGTGTAAAAAGTGACACAAGTTTTTGACAGTTCCTTTATTAAAAAATGAAAAATAAAAACAATGTCTCCTGGTGTAGATCCATCGTCAATTACGCCGCCTGCCGAAACCCAAAAGCGAAAGAAAGGGAAAAAAAAACTCTGGCCTCGTTGAAGGCTCCCTGCCGACTGCCTGCTCCTCTGTCTGAAATGTATTACATATCTAAGGGGTGGAGTCACCCAATAACATCAGCGAGTGACCCGCCCCCCTGAGATGGGCGTTGTGTTGAAGTCACGCCAGCTGATCAGGAGATCAGCTGGTGTGACGTTACGTGCTGTGCATGCACAGATTGTCAAAGGCATTATCCGGCATTCTTTTGTTTACATTTCGGCTCTCAGCGGGGAAGCCCGCTGACAGCTGATAAGTCATCGGTTGTTAAGGACGCGGCGAATGGCATCCTGGCCTGCTCCTTAACTCCATCCGGGCAAATTCTGACACTTTGCTCCTACATGTAAAAATCATCATTTTTTTTCTAGAAAGTTACTCAGAACCCCCAAACGTTATATATGTTTTTTTAGTAGAGACCCTAGGGACTAAAATGGCGGGCGTACAACTTTTTTTGTCACACGGTATTTGCGCTGTGATGTTTCAAATGCTTTTTTTGGGGAAAAAATTATGAATTAAAAAAAAAGTAAATTTCTTTTGTATAATGTGAAAGATGATGTTATGCTGAGTAAATATATACCTAACACGTCACACTTTAAAATTGCATACATTTGTGGAATGCCGCCAAATTATCCATAGGCAATGCTTTAAAAATGTCTACAGGTTACCAGCTTAGAGTTACGGAGAAGGTCTAGTGCTAGAATTATTGCTCTCGCTCTAATGAACGCGGCAAGGTTCACATGTGTGGTTTGAGCACGGTTTACATTTGCGGGCGTGACTTACGAGCGGGCAGGCCCAGATTGGCCATAGGGCAAACCGGGCACTTGCCTGGTGAGCCGGGGCCGCTGAGCTGCTCTTTGCGCACACACTGATCACCCGGCCTCTCCGCGGCCGCCCGGCTGCCAGTTAAGCTCAGCCATCGGCGACATAGGGACAGAAACATGAAGGGGGAGGGGCTAGAGGAGACACCTTTGGCCTCTCTGCAGCCGCACGGCCGTCCGTATAGGTCAGTCGTTGGTGCCGGGGGGGGGGTGACTAGGAAGGGGGGAGGAGCTAGAACAGACACCTGGAGCCGGATAAGAGAGAACGTGAGTGCGCCCCCCCTGTAACCTGGATAGGAGGAGCAGTGGGGACAGCTGCATATAGAAGAATCATTCTCTCCATCTTCCTCCTGCAGTCTCTGAATGCCTGCGAGAGGGAGAGGAGAAGCAGGCATTCCAAGACTTCAGGAGGAAGATGGATAGAATGATTCCTCTATATGCAGCCGCCCCCACTGCTCCTCCTATCCTGCTTCTTTCTGCTCCCCCCCATGCTCTCCATCTCACCCATGCTCTCCAGCCTCCCATGTGCTCTCCACCTCCCGCCATGCTCTCCGCTGCCCCCCTGTGCTCTCCACCCCCCCCATGCTCTCCCCCCCCTGTGCTCTCCCCCCCCCCATGCTCTCCGCTGCTCCCCTGTGCTCTCCACCCCCCCCCATGCTCTCCGCTGCTCCCCTGTGCTCTCCACCTCCCCCCATGCTCTCCACTGCCCCATGTACTCTCCACATCCCCCCATGCTCTCCGCTGCCCCCCTGTGATCTCCACCTCCCCCCATGATTTCCACTGCCCCCCTGTGCTCTCCACCTCCCCCCATGCTCTCCGCTGCCCCCCTGTGCTCTCCACCTCCCCCCATGCTCTCCGCTGCCCCCCTGTACTCTCCACCTCCCCCCATGCTCTTCGCTGCCCCCCTTTGCTCTCCACCTCCCCCCATGCTCTTCGCTGCCCCCCTTTGCTCTCCACCTCCCCCCATGCTCTCCACCTCCCCCATGTTTTCCACCACCCCCCTGTGCTCTTCATATCACCCCATGCTCTCTGCCGCCCCCCTATGCTCTCCACATCCCCCCATGCTCTCCGCCCACCCCCTGTGCTCTCCGCATGCCCCCATGCCCTCCGCTGCCCCCCTGTGCTCTCCACATCCCCCCATGCTCTCCGCTTCCCCTCTGTGCTTTCCTCTTCCTCCCTGTGTTCTCTGCCTATCCCCTATGCTCTTTTCTGGTCCCCCCTCGCTCCCACACCTCTGCCGGGTTCCCCCCTCCCCTCTCCCGGGAGATTCACCAGGGTGGAGAGAGGGGATGGGGCCTGTTAACATGTCATGGGCTGCTCAATCCAAAATTCCCAGGCCTATTTTTTTGACCGTCAGCTCTAAAAAACGGTACTGGGGCTGCAGGCATCACTCCAGTTCAACCACTTGAAGCCAAAGACGTACAGGTATGCGATTTGGCGGCAAGTATCTATGACTGAAGGAACGCATAAAATTACTGTAACAAAACTGTGACCATGAGATGACTTACCTGCATTTAAAAAGGTTCTGGTATATCCTGCAACTGGCTGGATAATCAGTGATCTGAATTGTTCGCTGCAAATCTGTAAGGTAATCAAAGTAATTTAGCAGAAATTCCAGACAAGTGAAATTGATGAAGGAACTTCAAATTGTATCCAAGAAACACCCCAACTATGTTAGGTCACAACATTCACTTCATGTTCTTCTATCTGTGTTATTCTCCACAATGGAAACAGTGGAGAATGCGGGCACACCAGGCTCTCATCACTCCAATGGTGAGACTTCCCTGGAATAGTTTTCATTTCCCCTTCCACATGGTTTCAGTCTCTATAAGCCATATTCCCCAATGACCTATTTTTTCTACATTGTATCTGATCAGCATGACACCATCAATTGTCTTTGTTAGGCATGAGATTAGGTTTGGGCCAAACCCAAGCTCATCCCTAGTCCATATTATGGCTTCAGCAGATTGGCAGAACTGTAAATTTTGGTGGTGGTATCTCAATATCAGAAGCCAGCATATGATTTAATTCATTAGTTATGTGTGGAGTTGGCCATTAATTCAGCTTTCAGGGTCATTACACCCAGCAATGTTCTGCCTGCTTGGTTTTCAAAAACAGCAGAAAATCAGGATCCCTGGACAGGTGACAGTCTGTTTAATAAAAGTCAAGAGCTACAGTTTACGGGATGAACATGACACTATTAATTATCTTTGTTAGGAAGGAGATTAGGTTTGGGCTGAACCCAAGCTCATCCATAGTCCATGTGGACTGCTGACTAACCTTTAATTTTTAAACACATGACTGAAGCCGCTTTAAGCTTGGTGGTGTGCTTTTTGTTTTTAATAAGGCCATGAAATGATCAGAAATCCAACTGTGGACATTGTTGCAGCCCAGTGGCTTAATGGGTAACACTCTTGCCAGGTAGCACTGGGGACCTCAATTTGAATCCCAGCTAGGACACTATGTGCATGGGGTTTGCATGTTCTGCTTGTGTTTGTTACCTCCAATGACATGATGGTAGAAAAAATGTCTCCTGTCTAAATTGGCCCCAGTATTAATGCGTGTATGTGAGATAGGGACCTTAGATTGTCAGCTCCTTGATGGCAGGGACTGCTGTAAATTAACAGTATGGACAGCACTGCATATATTGTTGGCACCAGGTTGCTGAGATCTTTGAGATTGTTATACATACCGTATTTATCGGCGTATAACACGCGCTGGCGTATAACACGCGCCAGCGTATAACACGCACCCCAAGTTTAGGAGGGAATATTAAGGAAAAAAACTTTTAGGAGGGAAGTTTAAGGAAAAAAACTTACATTTAAATGCCCATCATTGCAGCCTTGTCCAGTGTCTATCTGCAGCCTTGTCCATTATTGCAGCCCTGCCCAGTGCAGCCTTGCCCAGTGCCTTTGCAGCCTTCCCCAGTGCAGCCTTGCCCAGTGCCTTTGCATCCTTTCCCAGTGCCTTTGCAGCCTTGCCCAACGCAGCCTTGCCCAGTGCCTTTGCAACATTGCTCGTGTAGTTGCAGCACTGCTGATTTAAAATTGGCGCCGACTGAGTGGAGAGGACGAGCGCCGACAACATACCGAAAGCCGCGCGTATTTTCAGCTAGTCTCGGCTCCTCTCGCAGTCCCGTCCACCTCCACTGATTGCGAGAGGAGCCGAGCGCCGACAACATACAGAAATCCGAGTTCGGCTAGTCTCAGCTCTGCTCACAGTCAGGGGCGGGACTGCGAGAGGAGCCGAGACTGTCCGAACTCGGATTTCTTTATGTTGTCGGTGCTTGGCTCCTCTCGCAATCATTGGAGGTGGGCGGGACTGCGAGAGGAGCCAAGACTAGCCAAAAAATACACGCGGCTTTCGGTATATCGGCTCCGCTCGCTCCCTTCTTAAAAATCAGCAGGAGATCGACGGGGATCGGCGTATAACACGCACCCACGATTTTCCCCTGATTTTAAGGGGAAAAAAGTGCGTGTTATACGCCGATAAATACGGTACTTCACTAAAGTTTTCAATAAATGCTTTTCCTAACCCTAAACCTTCCACCCTCAGTTCATCCAGTACAAGGAAAATGCCTGGGGTTTTGAGGGCTTCATGAACCAGTGGGCCAATTGGGCAGCTGACTGAGATCTGAGGTCTGGTTATCAGGAGGAAGGAGGGATTCTTATACATACTTCACTAAAGTTTGAAATAAATGCTTTTCCTCTTCTGGGATTTTGACGGCAACCAAAAAGAATGGTTCGCCAGCGATGTTCGCCGGCCTTTCGTGATCGCTCCAAAGAGAGCCAGAACGGGGATCTGTCAATGTACACAGACAGATCCCCGTTCTATCAGGGGAGGAAAGACAGATCTGCTGTTCCTAGTAATTAGGAACAGTTATCTCTCTCCTCCTTCAGTGAGTCCCCTCCCCCCACAGTTAGAAACACCTCCCAGGGGATGCATTTAACCCCTTGATCGCCCCCTAGTGTTAACCCCTTCCCTGCCAGTGACATTTACACAGTAATCAGTGCATTTTTATAGCACTGATCGCTGTATAAATGTCACTGGTTCCAAAAAAGTGTCAAAAGTGTCCCATCTGTCTGCCACAATGTCGCAGTCCCACTGAAAATCACAGATCACCGCCATTACTAGTAAAAAAATAATAATAATAAAAATGTCATAAATCTATCCCTTATTTTGTAGATGCAATAACTTCTTCGCAAACCAATTAATATACGCTTATTGCAATTTTATTTTACCAAACATATATAGAAGAATACATATTGGCCTAAACTGATGACATTTTTTTTATATATTTTTTTTTTTTGATATTTATTGTAGCAGAAAGTAAAAAATGTTTTTTTTTTCAAAATTTTCGCTCTTTTTTTGTTTATAGCTCAAAAAATAAAAAACCCAGAGGTGATCAAATACCACCAAAAGAAAGCTCTATTTGTGGGAAAAAAAGGACATCAATTTTGTATAAGTACAAAGTCGCACGACTACGCAATTGTCAGTTAAATCGACGCAGTGCCATATCGCAAAAAAAAAATGTCCTCGTCATTAAGGGGGGAAATCCTTCCGGTCCTTAAGTGGCTATGTTATTTTAGAGATTTTGTAATAAAAGTTACATAAACAGTGATTTTATTTATTTTTTTCAAACCAAACTATATGAATAGGGATGGTGGCAACCGCCTTCCTGAATAGAGTAAACTTATATTAGAATAAATGCTTTTCCTAACCCCCAAACCTGCTACCCTCATCCAGAGCATGCCTGGCTTTGGGGGCCCATTGGACCAGTGGGTCAATTGGGCAGCTGACTGTTTGCCCATCAAGCTAAAGAAGCCCTGGCTGCTCTTTCATGTACAGTACTGAAATCACAGAACATCCTCTATGTGTATGTTGAGTCTTACCGTGCTACAATCAGTAGTGCAGAGTGCAAGATCGGCATAGAGATAGACATCGCTAGAACGGGTAATCTGGAAGACTTTCAAAGGAAACCGAGATTCAGTGCTGACCCCATTGCTGTCCACTGTTAGCTGGTCAGGAGATACATCACTAGATGGGCACCTGGATACAGAAATCTTTCATCAGCTTTCAGTTACTGTAATCTAAAGATTAGAACACAATTCTGGTACATACTGTTAGAGCTGAACAATATATGGTGCCATGTGCTCATTATACAGTATTTTAAATATACAGTACTGTGCAGGTGTAAAGAAATGCTGTAAAGTAAAGCCCCATACACACGCGCGGATTATCCGAGGACCAGGTCCGTCAGACCATGTCCGTCATACTTTGTCTGATGTTGGTTTTGCGTACACACGGTCGGACAAAGTTGTCGGAAAATCCGATCATTCTGAACGTGGTGACGTTTGTTGCCTACGACGGGACTACGTAGAGGCTAGTAGCCAATAGCTTTGGTCTTGTAATGTGATCTGAGCATGCGTAGCACTTTGTCCGGTCGGACTACCATACACACGATCGGATTTGGTGTGATCGGACCGTGTTGTCGGAAAATCTATCCAGCAGGAGATAGGACTTTGTCCGTCGGACAATACGACGTACACTGTCCGATGGTGCATACACACGGTCTGATTTTTCAACAACATTGTCCGATCGGACAGAATCCATGCAAAAATCCGACCGTGTGTATGGGGCTTTAGAATGCTTTCAAAAAGAGATTTTGTAATTAGTTATTTTTTTTAATTTACAAAATGCACAGCCTGCTTGTTGGGTAGGTGCAGCGTGGTGTGGCAGGCAGTAAAAACTCAGAGTCTCAATTTGCAAAGAACGTTGTATTGAAACACTAGGTCAACAGCACAAACAGGCCTGGTGGGAAGCTCAATCAACAGCCAAGGAAAAATACAAGGAAAAAGCCAAGCTCTACTTACCAACCAGCTGGTCAGCAGTGTTGGTCATCTTACTTTAAAAAAGTGATTAGTTAAGTTACAAATTACTTCTCCCAAAAAGTAATTGCGTACATTGGAAAAGTAATTAGTTACCTAGCAAAGTAACTGACTTTTTTTTTAAATATTCTAAACGTGTAACTGAGGGGCGGGTCTAGTATTACTGTAACCAAGGGGCGCATTTATTATTATTGTTATATATCGTGTAACCAAGGGGCTGCTCTATTATTACTCTAACCAAGGGGCATATCTGTTATAGTGTGTAAGCAAGGGGCGGGTCTATTATTATTATATCGTGTAAGGGGCGGATGGCTACAGAAGAGGGCGAATGTTAAATTAATGGGCAGAGCTCGATATATAACAATAATAATAAATGCGCCCCTTGGTTACAGTAATACTAGACCCGCCCCTTACTTACAGGATAGACGCCCCTTGCAAAGTAGCACGAGCATCAGGAGCGTGCGGCATCGCCTCGTACAATTACATGTTAACTGCACCTGCGCGGTGTAGAGTTCACTCAGAGCTGTTTAGGTTCGGCAATTTTCGGAAGCTCCGTAGTCCTTCGTACTGCGCAAGCCCTGCGCCTGCGCAGTACAGGGGGTCCTTATCCGGCAGGGGAACTTTTTCGTCAGGACACCGGAATTACACTACTGCCATCTAGTGGCGGTAGATGTAATTGGGGTAACTAAGCCAAAGTAATGGTAACTGAGTTACCATGAGGGGAAAAGTAATCAGTTAGATTACTAGTTACCCTCTAAAGTAACTGTGTTAGGTAACTCAGTTTATTTTAACTCAGTTACTTACATCACTGCTGGTCAGTAAGGCCCCTTTTACACTGGGGCAGGAGCCGCGGCGACGGTAAAGCAGCGCTATATTTAGCGCTGCTTTACCGTCGTTTTAGCCACGGGAATCGGCCGCTAGCAGTGCGGTTTTAACCCCCGCTAGCGGCCGAAAAAGGGTTAAAATCCCCCGCAAGGTGCAGCCGTAGCGGAGGTATTGCCGCGGTAATGCCACGGTGTCCCATTGAACTCAATGGGTAGGAGCGGTATAGGAGCGGTGAATACACGGCTCCTATACCGCTCCAAAGATGCTGCTAGCAGGACTTTTTTTACCGTCCTGCTAGCGCACCGCTCCAGTGTGAAAGCCCGCCGGCTTTCACACTGGAGTGAATGGGGCCGGTTTTTTCAGGCGGTGTACAAGCGCTATTTATAGCGCTGTACCGCCTGAAAACTGCCCCAGTGTGAAAGGGGCCTAAGTAGAGCTTGGATTTTTCCTTGGCTGTTTCCTGTCATTTGTTGCCCTCCAATGCTCCTTGCTGTATAGGCCAGTTATAGATGGGTTCAGCGGCTCACTTTTTGTATGCTTGATATTGGTCAGGTAAAACACTGACACCTTTGCAGGCAAGGTGCTATGTGCTGGGTGTTCAGTGCTACGACAAACGTTTTGACATTGGGAGCACATGTCGCATGACGTGTATAAATCAATAGTTCCCTATGAGAGCCGTCTTAAAGGGGTTGTAAAGGAGATTTTTTTTTTTTTTTTTTTTTTACATAACAAACATGTTATACTTACCTCCTCTGTGCAGCTCGTTTTGCACAGAGTGGCCCCGAACCTGGTCTTCTGGGGTCCCTCGGCTGCTGTCTAGGTTTCCCCCCCCGCAAGTATTTCTCACCTTAATGCGAGCTCCCTCGCATGATGTGGAGTACTTGTGGGCGCTCACTGTATCACTCGGCCCGCCCCCGGCGTGCCGCGTCATTGGATGTGATTGACAGCAGCGCGAGCCAATGGCTGCGCTGCTTTCAATCCATCCACTCTAGCCAATCAACGGCCAGGGTGAGCAGCGAAGAGGATGTCGGGGGCAAGCGCGGGACTTTCGAGGGGTGAGGTAAGTAAAACGGGGGGCTGGGGGAGGCGGTATTGTCAGATGTTTTTTCACCTTAATGCATAGAATGCATTAAGGTGAAAAAACTTTTACATTTACAACCCCTTTAACTGGTCTGACCTAAGTCAGTCTGACTTTGAAAAAGGTTCCTGCAATACTTTGGTCTGACTTTGATCCTACTTCGGCCCATTGAATATCACTAAAGTCGGATCGAAGTCGCATCATCGTCTTAAATGATCCAACTTTGGCATGCGACTTGTGCTCTGAGGATCTTGAAGCGGAACCCCACGTCAAAAAAATAAAAAAAAAAAAAAAAACAGCATAGATTTCTCCCTTCAAGACCTTACCAGGACCTTCGGTCTGGTATGGATTTTGATGGGAACCTCAACGCCAAGAAAATGGTGTGAGGTCCCCCCCAAAATCCATACTAGACCCTTATCTGAGCACACAGCCCAGCAGGTCAGGATAGGGAGGGGACGAGCGAGCGCCCCCCCCTCTTGGACCATACCATAGCTGTGCCCCCCACCCCAAAGCAACTTTTTACCATGCTGATGGGGACAAGGGCCTCTTCTCAACAACCCTGGATGGTGGTTGTCGGGGTCTGAGGGCGAGTGGACATATCAAAATATGAAAGCCCCCTTTATTGGCCCTCCACCCTTGGGGGGCACCATATTCTACCACACCAGGTGACAACAACCCTAGTGATGCCACTGTATGCACTTCTGTAATCCCTAGAAGTAGGGCCAATGGCTGTGGCCATACTTCTCCTTTAATAGGCCCTTCAATGGAAAACATATCAAGCGTAAATACCAAGGTGTGACCCCAGCCTTGCATTAAAATGTATCATTTTGGGATCTCTGTAGTTCTAACCATTTTTATATTTACAAACACAATGTGGGGCAGGGTTAGATCCCCTGTTAGGTATGTATTGCTTGCTGTCTGAACCAACTGGGAAAGCCACATACAAAGATTGTTGGGTTTTTCACCAATCATCACCCTATCTAGTCCAGCACCTCTGCATATACTCAAGTCCCTGAGGGCGAACTCCCTAACACCATACCTCCAAACTGTCCCTGATTTTGAAGGGACTGTCCCTGATTTAGAGAAATGTCCCTCTGTCCCTCATTCCTCCTCATTTGTCCCTCATTTTGGTCTGATCTATATAGATGGATATAAAATGCACTTTTTATCTATCTTAAAGTGTTTCCCAGTGCTAAACCTTTTATCTGATTTCAAAATTGCTGCATTTGTAAATTCCAAAAGCCAATATGAAGGAATAGTAGTGGTAAAAAAAAGCACTTGTGGGTTTAACCAATCTTGTCTTTTTGTACAATTCTCCTTTAAAGGGGCGTGGAAAGGGGTGTGTCCTATGCCTGCATACTTTTGCTCATAGGTGTCCCTTAGTCCCATCTCAAAAAGTTGGGAGGTATGCTAACACCCCTGAAATAGATTGGCGTGTTGCCCATTCAAATTTCCTGTCCCTGAGCCACTTACTTACTATATTGAGAGTAAAATAAGAAATATGCTTTTTGCCTTAATATCTACCTTAAATCACATTGCTAATTGCATATTGTACTTATTTGTAGCCTAAATATTGAAATTTGCACAACTGTAATTTTTGTAAATGCCAGTAAAAACGTGGCTCTTGCCAGTAAATTTTGGGTGTCGTGTCAGTAAATTTCAATCTGGTAGGTTGGCAACACTGGTTGTAGGGCGGAGGGGAGGGATCAGCACTGTAAAGAACATCATGTGTTCGCTGTGATGACCGATCATAGGGATTATATGGTATGTAGCCCCCTAGATACAGTCTCTCTGTACATCTAATGACAGCCGGGTACACCAATTAGCTAATAGGCCCCCAGATGGCTGTATACCAAGTGTCGTTTATAAATGGCGCTGGGTAAATAAAGGGCCAATCCACCATTAATAAACGTACGGTGGTACATAGGTGGTTCAGGTGATATAGTGTACTGGGCATTCAGTGAATTATTTTTGTAGTACTAAGAACACACAGAATTACAACTTGTATTGGTAGGAGAGGCATAAATATTCACCACTTTGAGTTTAAAGATGTTGGCATCCAGATCTGGTACTTTCACCGAAAGGTAAATAGTATCTTCCACCGTCAGGACGTCATCTTCTGAGAGAGGGGTCGTATATGTGCTATCTGTATAGGCTATCATTATGGCTGCATAACTTGCATTTGCTGCAGGAATATTTATTACTGTGGTCCTGGAAAATAAACACACAACAGAAGGTTACCTACCTAGAAACCCTTGTAGGTATGTGGCCATGCATCTATGTTATTATACAGAGTGTGTGCAGAACTGAGATATTTGCACTGAGGATAAAGAAAGAGCAAACCTATTAGATCTCTTCTTCAGCTCTGAGAATACTGGTGGGGGAGGTGAAGCTGATATACAAAATGAGGATTTCAAACCACAAAGGTTTCAAATGAATATGTATAAGGAACAGGCATATGGGCAGCACAGTGGTGTAGTGGTTAGCACTTGCACCTAGCAGTAAAAGGGGTCGCTAGTTCAAATCCCAACCACAACACCATCTGCCTGGAGTTTGTATGTTCTCCCTTTGCCCCCGTGGGTTTCCTCCCACACTCCAAAAAAATGCTGGTAGGTTAATCAGATCCTGTCTAAAAATTGGCCCTAGTATATGTATGAATGTGTGTTAGGGACCTTAGATTGTAAGCTCCTTGAGGGTAGGGACTGATGTGAATGTACAATGTATATGTAAAGCGCTGTGTAAATTGACGGCGCTATATAAGTACCTAAAATAAAAATTTAAAAAAATGTAAGTGACCATGTCAGGGAGAAAAATAATTGAGAAGCGACATTTCTGCAATGGAAGAGTTTTCATACTCTCCTCTCAGACGGCCCATATCTCCTACCTTTCCTCCGTTCCTGTAGTGCCCCCCTTACATTGGTAATCAATGTAGTGCCCCCTAGTCTATGTTATGGCTGAAGCAGATGGGCAGAACTGTGAATATTGATGGTGGTATCTCAATATCAGAAGCCTACATATTATCTTATGTTATTATACAGAGTGTATCCAGAACTGAAATATTTGCACCCAAGGAAAAAAGAAAGAGCAAACCTATTAGATATTTTCAGCTCTGTGTATACTGGTGGGGGAGGTAAAGCGGATATACAAAATGAGGATTTCAATTTCACCACAAAGGTTTTAAAATGAATATGTATAAGAAACTGACAAAAAAAATTAATTTAAGTGAAAAAAAATTGATAAGCGACATCCCTGCAATGGAAGAGTTTTCATACTCTCCTCTCAGACGGCCCATATCTCCTACCTTTCCTCCGTTCCTGTGCTGCAGCCTCCACCAGACTCTTCAGTATTCTACACTTCCGGAAGTGTGGAATTCCTGTGTCTGCCAGCACATGCCATGGCTCCTTCCTCTGCCCCCGATGTCACTACAGGACTCAGCAGAGACATAGGGGGTGGAAGGAAGGAATCGCACAGCACGGCAGGTGACACTCAGGAGCGAATATCTAAGAGGCTTCTGAAGGCTGAAGCAGAAGGAAGGGAGGAGACACAGGATATAAAAACTCTTCTATCGCAGGGACATTTCTTCCCGATCTGTCAGGGTCACTTGGAAACACTTGGCACAGATGGCGTACTAGAGATGTTCACAAAGGAAACTTCTGTTTTGTTTCAGGTTCATTTGTTAAATTAATAATTTTGTTTAGTCATATTCATTATGTTAGAAAGATTCGTTTTTGGAATTTGCTTGCTGTAATCTGATTTGTTTTGTATATTTGTTATTTTCAAACTGATTCAAAGTTTTAATTTTGGAAGAAGGCTATGTCCTTTCCTTTCCTCTCCTTTCCTTTCCTTTCCTTTCCTTTCCTTTCCTTTCCTTTCCTTTCCTTCCTTTCCTTTCCTCTCCTCCTCCTCTCCTCTCCTCTCCTCTCCTCTCCTCCTCTCCTCTCCTCTCCTTTCCTCTCCTTTCCTCTCCTTTCCTTTCCTCTCCTCTCCTTTTCTTTCCTTTCCTCTCCTTTCCTCTCCTTTCCTTTCCCTTCTTTCCTTTCATTTTCCAATCTATTATATTTCTTTAGCTCCTATTCTGTTCTATGCTATTCTATAAAGCAGACAAGTAAGAATCATCACCTAATTTCACTTTTATACCTTACTGTACTTATTGCAAAATGTTTCCATTTCAAATTTAAATTCAAATGGCTAACTAGAGTCTAACATGAATGTCCAACAGAAAATGTTGTTTTGTTTTCAGTTTCATTCGTTGAGTTAATTTTGTTTCGTCATATTCATTTTGTTAGAAAGATAAGTTTTAAGAACTTGCTTGCTGTATTCTGATTTGTATATTCTTTATTTTCAAATCAATGCAAAATTTGAATTTTGGAAGAAGGCTATGTGCGTCTTTCCTTTACTTTACTTTCCCTTCCCTTCCTTTCCTTTCGCAATATATTCTATTCTTTTATTTTCTATTCCGTTCTATTCTATTCTATTAACCAGCCTAAGTAAGAATCATCACCTTATTTCACTTTTATACCTTACTTTACCTATTGCAAAATGTTTCCATTTTAAATTTAAATTCATTTTCAAATTCAAATAGCTAACTAGAGATGTGCACACTGGAAAATTTAGTTTTGTTTTGGGGGGTTCATTTGTTAAATTAACAGTTTTGTCATATTCATTATGTTAGAGAAAGATTTGTTTTTGGAATTTGCTTTGCTGTAATCTGATTTTTTTGTAGATTTGTTATTTTCAAACTGATTCAAAATTTTTATTTTGGAAGAAGGCTATGTGCGTTTTATCCCTTCCTTTCCTTTCCTTTCCCTTCTCTTCCTTCTTCCCTTCCCTTCCCTCCCCTTCCCTTTCCTTCCCTTTCCTTTCTCTTCCTTTCATTTCCATTTCCTTTCCTTTCCTTTCCCTTCCTTCTCCATCCCTTTCCTTCTCCTTCCCTTTCCTCTCCTTTACTTTCCCTTCCCTTCCCTTTTCCTTCACTTCCCTTTTCTTTTCTTTTCCTTCCCTTCCTTCTCATTCCCTTCCTTTCCTTCCCCTTTCTTTCCTTTGCCTTTCCTTTCCTTTTCCAATCTATTATATTTCTTTAGTTTCTTTTCTGTTCTATGTTATTCTAAAAGGCCCCTTTCACACTTGTACTTAAAATTCACGGGCGCGATTTAGCAGCGATTTTTGCAGCGATTTTAAGGAATGCCTGTGTAAGTGCCATCAATATCGGACCAAAGTAGTACAGCGACTACTTTGAAGTCGGAACGACTCGAAGTCCTACTAATATGAATGGCTGTCATTGGAAATCATGGGGAACGACTTGTCATGCTACTTTGCAGTCCCAAATCGTGGGACAAGTCGTATAAGTGTGAAAGGGGCCTAAGGAGGACTCATCACCTTATTTCACTTTTATACCTTACTGTACTTATTGCAAAATGTTTCCATTTCAAATTTGAATTAATTTTCAAATTCAAATACATTTTCAAATTCAGATAATTTGTTTTATTAGCATTTATTTTGAATCCATTGAAATTCGCTACTATTATGATTCTTAATTTCCCATACATCGGAATCTCCAAATAATGTAAATTTCTGAATTTCGATTCACACAGAAGCAGAAGGAAGGGAGGAGACACGGGTTATGAAAAAACTCTTCTATTGCAGGGACATTTCCTCCCGATTTGATGCGCACAATGGAAATTTTTGTTTTGTTTTGGGTTCATTCGTTAAGTTAATAAATTTGTTTTGTAATTATCATTATGTTAGAATTTTTTTTTTTTATATCGCAATTTGTTTTGTATATTCATTTTCAAATCGATTCAAAATTTTTATTTTGGAAGAAGGCTATGTGCATTTTATCCTTTCCTATCCTTTATTATATTCTTTTATTTTCTGTTCTGGTCCACTCTATTCTATTAAGCAGCCTAAATAGGAATCATCACCTTATTTCACCTTTATACTTTACTGTATTATTGCAATATGTTTCCATTTCTAATTTTAATTTTATTTTCAAATTCAAATTCATTTTCAAATTCAGATTATTTTGTTTTGTTATAATGTGCCGTATATACTCGAGTATAAGCCGAGTTTTTCCAGCACATTTTTTTTTGTTGAAAGTGCCCCCCTCGGCTTATACTGGAGTCAAGCACTTTTCTGCAGCAGAAAATTAAATTAAATAAAATTTTCCGGCCCGAATTTGGGGGACACTTGGTGCTAGGAATCCCAAATTTGGTATTCAAACCAAACCAACTAGCACTACAACATATCCAAAGATGGGGTTCCTAGCACTAAGTGGCCCCGAGATACGGGGCCCCAAAGTCGGTTCGCAAAATGTCATCTCTTCAGCAGAAAAGTGCTTGACATTTTCCGACCCGAATTTAGGGCACCATATCTCGGGGATACTTGGTGCCAGGAACCCCAAATTTGGTATTCAAACCCAGTGGAACTAGCACTACAACATATCAAAATGGGGTTCCTAGTACCAAGTGACCCCGAGATACGGGGTTCCAAAGTCGGTCAACTGTGTCTATCTGCAGCAATGTCAATTCAGGACCCTTTGGGTTCAGAGACTTGGCTGCAGCTAGGGGGCATCTAGGAACCCTTAACTACAAAGTTTGAAGTTCGGGGGACCTATGGCTGCAAATGGGCACAGTGAGGCTCAAAATGGGCATTGTTGACCCTCTTTTACACTTATGCCGCGTACACACGAAGGGACTTTCCCGCGGGATTGTCCGCTGGACTCGAGTCCGCCGGACAATCCCCTCGTGTGGGGGCCTTCGACTGACTTTTTTTCCCAAAAGTCCGGTGGACTAGGTTTTAAGTTTTGTTTTAAAATTATCCGCTGGACTTGGCAGTCCGGCGGACAATACGGCCGTCTGTAGTATGGTCCGGCGGATCAAAAAGGACACATGCTCAGTAGCAAGTATTTTTCTAGTATTTTTCTTTTTCTAGTCCCGTCGTACGTGCTGTGCGTCATCGCGTGAACCGCCGGACTTTTAGCGTGATCTTGTGTGGGCAAGTCCGTTCGCTTTCAAGTCCGGCGAAGCCCAGCTGGAAAGTCCGGCGGTTTGTCCGCTGGACTAGGTCCGGCGGACAAAGTCCCTTCGTGTGTAAGCAGCATTACAGTAGCTGCACATTTCTCACCCTAGGCTTATACTCGAGTCAATAAGTTTTCCCAGTTGTTTGTGGTAAAATTAGGTGCCTCGGCTTATATTCGGGTCGGCTTATACTCGAGTATATACAGTATTTCAAATTCATTGAAATTTGTTACTATTGTGATTCAGAATTTCCCATACATCTGAATCTCCAAATAATGAAAATGTAATCTGGAATTAGATTTTTGACAAAACGTATCGCACATGCCTATCAGGCTTACATCCATGTATCCTAGGGGAGATGAGCTCAGTTATACAGTATATAAGGTTTTGTTTGTCCTTGTGCCAGGTCTTAATAAATTACAATGTGGTGTCTATATTTAGGAAGGGTTTAAGTTCTTCAACCAGTAAGTGCAGACTTTTCATTTAACCTGTTGCCGACCGCCCACTGTCAATTGACAGCGGAGCGGTGCGGCTCTTGTGGCGGGCCGCTCTCACATGACGGTGCTAACTTTGCGGCCACTAGGGGGCGTGTGCCGCGGGAGGCGCGCGCGTGTGCCCGCCGCGCCGTTGGGGACCCGATGCGCGTGCCCGGCGGCCGCGACGTCCGTCGGGCACCCGCGATTGCCCAGTAACTGAGCAGGACGTGGATCTGTGTGTGTAAACACACAGATCCACGTCCTGTCAGAGGAGAGGAGACCGATGGTGTGTCCCTTGTACATAGGGACACCGATCGGTCCCCTTCCCCCAGTCAGTGCCCGCCCCCCACAGTTAGAATCACTCACATAGGGAACATATTAACCCCTGCAGCGCCCCCTTAGTGTTAACCCCTTCCCTGCCAGTCACATTTATACAGTAATCAGTGCATTTTTATAGCACGGATCGCTGTATAAATGTGAATGGTCCCAAAAATGTGTCAAAAGTGAAATGTAAGAAGCGCGGGGAGAGGTTTTTTTCTCATTTCTTGTGACCCGAACAAGCCAGAAAAGTACAAATACCCCCCAAATGACCCCTTTTTTGAAAGTAGACATTCCAGGGTATTTAGTAAGGGGCATGGTGAGCTTTTTGATGTTGTCATTTTTTTCCCACAATTCTTTCCAAAATGAATTATTTTTTTTTCCACAAAATTGTCATTGTAATAATAGGTTATTTCTCTCACATGGAATGTGTATACCACAAATGACACCCCAAAATAAATTCTGCTACTCCTCCTGAGTATTACGATACCACATATGTGGGACTTTTACACAGCCTGGCCACTTAGAGAGGCCCAACATGCAGGGAGCGCCATCAGGTGTTCTAGAAGCATAAATTACACATCTAACTTGTTGACTACCTATTACACTTTTGAAGGCCCTGGAGCACCAGGACAATGACACGTGACACTGATGTGGCACTGATGACAGGTGGCACTGATACGTGGCACTGATGACACGTGACACTGATGACACATGGCCCTAATACAGGGTACTGATGACACGTGACACTGACAGATGGCACTAATATGTGGCACTGGTGACAGATGGCACTTATACGTGGCACTGATATCATGTGGCACTAATACGTGGCACTGATGAGAGATGGCACTAATATGTGGCACTGATGACAGATGGCACTGATACGTGGCATTGATGACATGTGACACTGATAACAGATGGCACGTGACACTGACAGGTGGCACTGATGACAGATGGCACTAATATGTGGCACTGATGACACATTGCACTTATACGTGGCACTGATATCATGTGGCACTAATACGTGGCACTGATGAGAGATGGCACTAATATGTGGCACTGATGACAGATGGCACTGATACGTGGCATTGATGACATGTGACACTGATAACAGATGGCACGTGACACTGACAGGTGGCACTGATGACAGATGGCACTAATATGTGGCACTGATGACAGATGGCACTGATACGTGGCATTGATGACATGTGACACTGATAACAGATGGCACGTGACACTGACAGGTGGCACTGATGACAGATGGCACTGTTACGTGGCACTGATGACAGATGGCACTGTTACGTGGCACTGATGACAGATGGCACTAATATGTGGCACTGATGACACGTGACACTGATATGGCACTGATGACAGATGGCACTGACGTGGCACTGATGACAGATGGCACTGGGGACAGGTGGCACTGGCAGATGGCACTGGGGACAGATGGCACTGGCAGATGGCACTGGGGACAGGTGGCACTGGGGACAGATGGCAGCGGGGACAGATTGCAGCGGGGACAGATGGGGACAGATGGCAGCGGGGACAGATGGGGACAGATGGCAGCGGGGACAGATGGGGACAGATGGGGACAGATGTTAGTGGGCACAGATGGGGACAGATGGCAATGGGCACAGATGGGGACAGATAGCAGTGGACACAGATGGGGACAGATGGCAGCGGACACAGATGGGGACAGATGGCAGCGGACACAGATGGGGACAGATGGCAGCGGACACAGATGGGGACAGATGGCAGCGGGCACAGAAGGGGACAGATGGCAGCGGGCACAGATGGGGACAGATGGCAGCGGGCACAGATGGGGACAGATGGCAGCGGACACAGATGGGGACAGATGGCAGCGGACACAGATGGGGACAGATGGCAGCGGACACAGATGGGGACAGATGGCAGCGGACACAGATGGGGACAGATGGCAGCGGGCACAGAGGGGGACAGATGGCAGCGGACAGATGGCAGTGGGCACAGAGGGGGACAGATGGCAGCGGACACAGATGGGGACAGATGGCAGCGGACACAGATGGGGACAGATGGCACATTTCGTTTTTTTTATTTTTTTTTACTTACGGCTGCTGCAGCCGTTCATCTCTCTCTCCTCACACGCTGTTTACATATGAGATCATCTCTCATTGGACACGCTGATCTCGCTGTAAACGGCCGCTGTGATTGGCCGTTTACAGCGATCTGTGACCAGCTGTGTCCGACGGACACGGCCAGCACAGAACTTCCCCGATGCGCGCTCTCAGGAGCACGCATTAGGGAAGTAAACAGGAGGACGTCTAGGGACCCCCGGCAGGGAGCGTCCGAGCTGCAGCCGTCTTTCGGATATAGCGCGGGCGCGAAGAGGTTAATGTATATATACACACACACTATATTACCAAAAGTATTGGGACACCTGCCTTTACACACACATGAACTTTAATGACATCCCAGTCTTAGTCCGGAGGGTTCAATATTGAGTTGGCCCTTTGCAGCTATAACAGCCTCAACTCTTCTGGGAAGGCTGCCCACAAGGTTTAGGAGGGTGTCTATGGGAATGTTTGACCATTCTTCCAGAGGCGCATTTCTGAGGTCAGGCACTGATGTTGGACGAGAAGGCCTGGCTCGTAGTCTCTGCTCAAATTCATTCCAAAGGTGTTCTATTGGGTTGAGGTCAGGACTCTGTGCAGGCCAGTCAAGTTCCTCCACCCCAAACTCGCTCATCCATGTCTTTATGGACCATGCTTTGACCCGGTCGGGAGCTCCCCGGTCGGGAGCTCCGTGACCACGGCCGCGGGACCAGCGGTCCCGATCGCCGCTGGTGTCCGCGATCGGGTCACAGAGCTGAAGAACGGGGAGAGGTCTGTGTAAAAAAAACCTCTCCCCGCGCTTCTTACACTGCCTGTCATTGATCTGCTGTTTCCTGTCATCAGGAAAGCCGATCAGTGATGTCAGACGTCAGCCACGCCCCCTACTGTAAAAAAACACACAACACGTCACACTAACTCCTCCCCGCCCCCTAGTGGTTAACTCCTTCACTGCCACTGTCATTACATAGGAATCAGTGCTATTTAAATAGCACTGATTTCTGTATAAATGACAATGGTCCCAAAAATGTGTCAAAAATGTCCGATGTGTCCGCCATAAAAATGCTATAAAACTATCCCCTATTTTGTAAACGCTATAACTTTTGCGCAAACCAATCAATAATCGCTAATTGCGATTTTTTTTACCAAAAATATGTAGAAGAATACGTATCGGCCTAAACTGAGGAAAAAAATGTTTTTTTATATATTTTTGGGGGATATTTATTATAGCAAAAAGTAAAAAAAAATATTGATTTTTTTTCAAAATTGTCGCTCTATTTTTGTTTATAGCGCAAAAAAATAAAAACCGCAGGGGCGATATAATACCACCAAAAGAAAGCTCTATTTGTGTGAAAAAAAGGACGCCAATTTTGTTTGGGAGCCACGTCGCAGGACCGCGCAATTGTCAGTTAAAGCGACGCACAACCAGGAAGTTCGGGGAATGGTTCAGACTTGGAGGACCCATTGGAAGTGACACCAGTTTAGTGTTTGAGGATGGGGAGGGTTGGGGCATTTTTTTTTTTTCATGAATGCAAAACTCTTCGGCTTCATTACTGCTTTAACGTTGTCTGCCGAGCCTGAGGCATGTAGCACAAAGTTTCTGTTTTTGTTATTTCTTTTCTTGCAAAATTTAACCACTTTACGACCAGCGCACAACGATGTACATCCCTTTTTTTGAAGAGGGATATCTCAGTAACGGCAGCAGCTGCTTCCACAAGCGAGATATCCATCTCTTCAGGCGCCGGTCGTGTTCACGATAATGGTGGTCTCCGTGGCAGATTCGTCGTGAGATCATCGTTATCGGCAGCGGGAGAGGTGCCCCCCCACCCCTCCCACCGCTCTCCTGCGCCCTACAACGCTTACCGGAGTACGGTAGTGGCGGAGGCGAAGGCGGAGGCGATCGGGTCCTGTCACTTCCTTGGTATGGAGACGAGTGAGGCTAAGATGACCCCCACCCGTCTCTATACCATAGCAGGGCGGAAGCGACGTCAAAACATCACTTCCGCCCATACCTCTTAAAGGAACATTTTTCTGTTGTCATTTTTTCAAATGACATTTTTTTTATTTTTGCATTTAAGTCCAAATATGAGATCTGAGGACTTTTTGACCCCCCCAGATCTCATATTTAAGAGGACCTGTCATGCTTTTTTCTATTACAAGGGATGTTTACATTCCTTGTAATAGGAATAAAAGTGACCCAATTTTTTATTTTTTTTAAAAACAGTGTAAAAATAAATAAAATCAAGTAAAATAAATAAGAAAAAATAAATAATTTTTTTTTAAAGTGCCCCATCCCAACACGCTCGCTTGCAGAAGTGAACCCATACGTGAGTAGCGCCTGCATATGAAAACGGTGGTCAAACCACACATGTGATATATCGCCGCGATCGGTAGAGCGAGAGCAATAATTATAGCCCTAGACCTCCTCTGTAACGTAAAACATGCAACATGTAGAATTTTTTAAATGTCGCCTATGGAGATTTTTGAGGGTAAAAGTGTGTCTCCATTCCACGAGCGGACGCAATTTTGAAGCGTGACATGTTGGGTATCAATTTACTCGGCGTAACATTATCTTTCATGATATATAAAAAAAATTGCACTAACTACTGTTGTCTTGTTTATTTTTATTCAAAAAAGTAAATTTTTTCCAAAAAAAGTGTGGTTGTAATGCCGCGTACACACGATCGGAATTCTCGTCAGAAAAAACTCTGACGGTTTTTCCGACGGAATTCCGCTCAAGCTGGGTTGCCTACACACGATCACACCAAATTCCGACGGTCAATAACACAGCGGGATAAAACACGTTCGACAGCACTATAAGAGGGAAGTTTAATGCTTCCGAGCATGCGTCGAATTGTTTCCGAGCATGCGTCGGAATTTTGCGTGTCGGAATTGCATACACACGATCGGAAAATCCGATAGAGAGGTTTTCCGTCGGAAAAATTGAGAACAGGTTCTCAATTCAAAGTCCGTCGGAAATTCCGACAGAAAAAGACCGTTGGGCATACACACGGTCGGAAAATCCGATGAAAAGCTCCCATCGGACTGTTTCCATCGGAAATTCCGACCGTGTGTATGCCGCATAAGACCTCTGCGCAAATGCGGTGTGAAAAAAAGATCCCCAAAGCATCCTCCCAATGTTGAGGGTATGTGGCCTGGTACGGTTCAGGCGGGAGGGGGGGCGCTCTCGTCCCCCCCTCTTTTCCTGCGGCCTGCCAGGTTGCGTGCTCGGATAAGGGTCTGGTATGGATTTTGAGGGGGACCCCACGCCATTTTTTTTTTTTTTGGCTAGGGTTCCCCTTAAAATCCATCCCAGACCTCAAGGGTCTGGTATGGATTTTGAGGGGGACCCTACGCCTTTTTTTTTTTTTTTTTTGTCTGGGGTCCCCCTTAATATCCATCCCAGACCTGAAGGGCCTGGTTATTGAATTTGGGGGGACCCCCACTTTTTTTTTTTTTTTTTTTTCATTTTTGTAAAAAAATTTGTATTGATACATGTCCACTGGGGCAGGACCCAGGTCCCCAAACACTTTTTATGACAATAACATGCATATTAGCCTTTAAAATGAGCACTTTTGATTTCGAACGTTCGCATCCATTATAACTAATAGGGTTCTAAAGCTCGCACGGACTTTAGGTTTAGGTTTAGGACTTTAGGGGTTCTGGTGCGAGCCGAACGGGGGGGTGTTCGGCTCATCCCTAATAACAAACAGTCATATGGTGTCAGGAGAACTTACCACAGCTTCAGTGTTACAGTCAGAGGCTATCAATGGACGATGAATGGTCATCTCTGATGTTCCACCTACAACCTCCTTTACTGCAAAACACTCGGAGTCGCTGCTGTTCAGCCTTATATCGGACGTATTATAACCATTTGCTTCCAACCAACATTTTGACACTTGTATATTGAACGTTTCTCCAGTGCAAGTAAAATTTACAGATGGAAGGCTTCCTAAAAAAGAGTAAATTCATTCAGAATTTCCAAGATGAGAAGGTGACGGTGATGTGCTTGATGTACATTATACACTATAGGGGTTTTCTATTGTAGCCCAGGGCTGCCGGAAATGTGTCTGCCCGCTTGCCCCCCCCCCCCCCGCCAGTCTAATAAAAAAATCAGATGGGCTATGGTTGTTTAAGCCGACTCTGTGCCCCCTACCCACTCCCCCCCCCTCACCACCACTATGTAGCCCCCAGCACTCTTCTCGGCCGAGCGAATGGCTGCAGGCTGCGGGTCTGTATGAGGAGAGTGGGCTCAGTGTAATGTCCCACATACTCTTCTCCCCCGCTACAGAGCAGAATCAGAGCCTATCAGGGGGCAGGAGAAGAAGAGCCAATGCAGAAGCGTAACTAGGATCTTCAGGGCCCCGGTGCAAGAAACCATGAAGGGCCCCCACCAGGGGCGTTGCTGGGTCTACAAAAGATCTCGGGCTAGAGCCCATAGCAGTGAAGTAAAGAAACTCATACACATGTATATAATATACATGTGTGTGTACACAATATATATATATATATATATATATATATATATATATATATATATAATCGTTACATATCTGGGTGCGGATCCCCCACTTACATCAGGGTCCCCAGGGAGCCTCCCCTTACATCAAGGTCCCCAGAGACCCCTCCTTACATCAAGGTCCCCAGAGACCCCTCCTTACATCAGGGTCCCCAGAGAGCCCCTCCTTAAATTAGGGTCCCCAGAGAGCCCCTCCTTACATCAGGGTCCCCAGAGAGAGCCCCCCTTACATCAGGATCCCCAGAGACCCCTCCTTAAATCAGGGTCCCCAGAGAGCCCCTCCTTACATCAGGGTCCCCAGAGAGCCCCCTTACATCAAGGTCCCCAGAGAGCCCCTCCTTACATCAGGGTCCCCAGAGAGCCCCTCTTACATCAGGGTCCCCAGAGCCTCCTTACATCAGGGTCCCCAGAGAGCCCCTCCTTACATCAGGGTCCCCAGAGAGCCCATCTTACATCAGGGTCCCCAGAGAGCCCCTCCTTACATCAGGGTCCCCAGAGAGCCCCCATCTTACATCAGGGTCCCCAGAGAGCCCCTCCTTACATCAGGGTCCCCAGAGACCCCTCCTTACATCAGAGACCCCTCCTTACATCAGGGTCCCCAGAGAGCCCCTCCTTACATCAGGGTCCCCAGAGACCCCTCCTTACATCAGGGTCCCCAGAGAGCCCCTCGTTAAATCAGGGTCCCCAGAGAGCCCCTCTTTAAATCAGGGTCCCCAGAGAGCCCCTCCTTACATCAGGGTCCCCAGAGAGCCCCCATTACATCAAGGTCCCCAGAGAGCCCCTCCTTACATCAAGGTCCCCAGAGAGCTCCTCCTTACATCAAGGTCCACAGAGAGCCCCTCCTTACATCTCCCCTTCACATCAGGGTCCCCAGAAAGCCCCCCTTACATCAAGGTCCCCAGAGACCCCTCCTTACATCAGGGTCCCCAGAGAGCCCCCCTCACATCAGGGTCCCCAGAGAGCCCCCATAACATAAGTGTCCCCAGAGAGACCCCCCCTAACATAAGTGTCCCCAGAGGGCACCCCTCTTACATCAGGGTCCCCAGAAAGCCCCCCCCCTTCCAGGGGTTCCCAGTGTACCTGGCTGGGGAGGTGGGAGGAGATGTTTACATCAAGGTCCCCAGAGACCCCTCCTTACATCAGTGTCTCTGCCATCATGTCCTGGCCGCCCCCAAAAGACAAAAAGGGGTCCCCAGAGAGCCCCCCCCCCTAACATAAGTGTCCCAGAAGATTCCTAGTATCCCTGATCACTCCCCCCTAACATAAGTGTCCCCAGCGGGCACCCCTCTTACATCAGGTCCCCAGTACTAAAACACCCTGACCCAGCCCCCCTCCCTTCCAGGGGTTCCCAGTGTACTGGTCCTCCTACTGTCTCAACGCCAAGGACCCAAGTCTCTAATGCACCCGGTGGCTTTCTTTTGGGAGGAGATGATCGGCAGCTCTATAGTGTCCACAGACTATTCACTTCCTGGGCCTGGTTATATCAACTGGGGGTGTAGCCATGGATCCCCAGAAGGTCTCTGCCATCATGTCCTGGCCGCCCCCAAAAGACAAAAAGGGGGTACAACGTTTTTTTTTATTACTTATCGCCCTGGATCTAAAAACGTTAAACCCGATGCCTTCTCCCGAATGTTCACAGAATTTGAAACCCCGTCTCCACCAGATACTATCCTGCAAGCAGGGAATTTTCTCCTGACCCAATCCAGTTTCATGACACAGCTCCGCCAGGCATCCGTGGGAACACAATTACCTCCGGGCATCAACCTTCAGGAGAAGGATGGGGTTTTTTGGCTCAACAATAAGATTTTCATCCCTCAAGACCTACGCACCACCGTCTTACAGGCCTGCCATGACTATCCTCTGGCGGGTCACTTTGGGGGCCACAAGACTATGGATCTAATTCAGAGACACTTTTGGTGGCCAAATCTGGCCAAGGACTGTAGGAATTATGTTAACTCTTGCCTGATTTGTCTCAGAAATAAAAGCAGTAAAAATAAATCATGGGGCCTGCTGAAACCACTGTCCATTCCCGAGAGGCCATGGGACAGAATTGCCATGGATTTTATTGTGGAGCTTCCCCCCTCTAAAGGATTCTCTTCCATTTTTGTGGTGGTGGACCGCTTTTCTCGGATGGCACATTTCATTCCCATGAAAGGGACACCCTCAGCAATTGAAACCGCCAGGATCTTCATTAAAGAAATCGTCAGACTCCATGGAATTCCCAGTGACATCGTTTCTGACCGTGGAGTGCAGTTCACATCCAAGTTTTGGAGGTCATTATGCAAGGCACTGGGTATTAAATGTAGTCTCTCTTCAGCTTACCATCCACAGACCAACGGGCAGACCGAACGTACTAACCAAACGTTGGAACAATACCTACGTTGCTTCTCCTCGTTTTCCCAAGAGGATTGGGCTTCACTGCTTCCCTTGGCAGAATTTGCTTTTAACAATTCCATCCACTCCACCACAAACCAATCACCATTTTTCTCCAACTACGGATTTCATCCCTCCTTTCTACCCACACTTGTGCCCGAATCCTCTGTACCGGCTGTTCAGGATAGACTGGATTTCCTTTCCTCCAACAACCAGATGCTCAGGGAAACTATTGCTAAAGCAAAGGAGGATGATAAAAAATACTTCGACAAAAAGAGAAGGGGAGAATTGAACTTGGAGGTAGGAGATCGTGTGTGGCTATCTACTACAAATTTAAAACTAGCATGCCCCTCCAAGAAGTGGGACCTCCAGAGGCTATCCGAGTAAATGGGGAAGAGGAATTTGAAATTGAAGCTCCCAGCACAAGGCGCCCTATATAAACAGGGCCTTCTCTCTGATTCGGTACTTTATCACCTGCCTGTTGCCAACCTATTGCCTGCCTTGACCACGAACTTGCCTCCCGCTTGTACCTTGTTTGCCAGCCTGTTGCCAACCTATTGCCTGTTTTTTGACCACGGACTTGCCATCTGCCTTGTACCTTGTTTGCCAGCCAGTTGCCGACCTGTTTACCGTCTTGACCTCGCAGTGCCTACACCCACCTGTTCGGCCGTTCCTGCACAGCTTTGGATACCAACGTGTACACCAGCTCTCCAGAGGAACCAGTTCTTCCAAGCACCAGTCTACCAGCCGCAGGCACTTGCACCCTTTCGTGCCCCAGCACTCCCTGTTCCCACCACCAGGGGTGTTTGGACCGGAACCGTGCACGAGGCCATCCCCAGCATCCGGACTCCGCTGTAAGGTACGTGATACCCCTCCTTACATCAGTGTCCCCAGAGAGCCCCCCTTACATTAGTGTCCCCAGAGAGCCCCCCCCCCCTAACATAAGTGTCCCCAGAGAGCCCCCCCCCCCTAACATAAGTGTCCCCAGAGGGCACCCCTCTTACATCAGGGTCCCCAAACAGCCCCCCTCCCTTCCAGGGGTTCCCAGTGTACCTGGCTGGGGAGGTGGGAGGAGATGATCAGCTCTATAGTGTCCACGGGCGGTGGGATCTCCCTGAGGCTAGTAGTTCTCTTCCCAAGTGTTTACAGTGGAGAGGGGAGGGGCCTCTGACCAGGGCATGTATCAGTAACAGTGTACAGAGCCGACTTACTTGTACACTGAAGAGTGAAACTGCTAGATGCCTGGGTGGAGGCCCCTCCCCTCTCCACTGTATAGATTTTCAGGAAGAGAACTACAAGCCCCAGGGAGATCCCGCCATCTACGGGCAACTCAGAACTACCAATCATCGCCTCTCACCTCCCCCCACTGCATTCTATATGGAAAGCCAGAGGCGCAGGGGGGGAGATGCCAGGTCTTGGGGCCCCACACAGTGGCAGAACGGCAGGGCCTAGTTGCAAGTGCGACTGCAGCGACCCCTATAGTTCCGAAACTAAGCCAATGGAACAATAAGAGAGGACTTACTGTGCAGGAGCTGTGGATAAGGGGAATTGTAGTTCCTAAAAGGGAACTGGACAGTGCTTGGTAATGAAGGCTGGAAGGCTGTGGACAGTAATTCCTATGAATCCCTACATCTGGTAGGAGGAGAGTTTCAGCACTTTCCCTGGCAAATCTGCCCAGAGCTGGGGCAGTCCAAGGGAGAGAGTGATGGGGACAGATCTGTTGTGAGGGTCAGTTGGACCTACAGCAGAGCTGCTGGAGCTGCCTTCAGAGACTGAGTTAAAGGAAAGAGTTGCTGTGTCTTCAGGATCTGATCTAGTGGCGTCACTAGGGTTGGTGTCACCTGGGTTGGTGTCACCTGGTGCGGCAAAACATGGTGTCACCCCCGTCTAGCCTGCCCAATGCCCTGCAGGCAGCGCATGGTCACGGGGAACACCCCCAAACGGTCCCTGTAAATGATAGTGTAGGGCAAGCTGGGTTGGTATAGGCCAAGTTAGGGTGGTATAGGGCAGGTTGGGGTGGCATAGAGCAGGTTGAGGTGGCATAGGACAGGTTGGGGTGCATATGGCAGGTTGGGGTGGCATAGGGCAGGTTAGGACTGTGCAGTGATAGTGTGCACTGTGCAGTAACTTACAGCATGATGCCTGGAGATGAAGACCCGGTGGGGCTGCTGAGTCCTTGCCTCTATCTCCATCAGCTGCGGGATCAGCCATAGTGAAGGAGTCTGTGGGAGGAGTGGAGGAGGCAACCACACCCCCAGCTCCACCCATCAACTCCTGCCTCGGGAGATATTGGAGATCCCGAGGGTCTGAGTGACAGCTTAACCTGACGGGGAAGTGTTATAGGCAGCCTCGCTCCCCCACACGGCTTGTTGCCCTGCTCACACCGCTCCGCAAGTGCAAACAATATAATTATAATATAGTGCAGCGGCGGGCGGCGAACCTAGTGTCACCCCCTCTGGCGGGTGTCACCCGGTACGGGCCGCACCCCCATAGCAACATCACTGATCTGATCGATGGGAATCTGCTGATTGTGAAGCAATTGGGACCAGATTAGTCAACTGTCAGGAAGTGGTGAGCTGAGTTGAACTGCATATCTTGAATGCCAGCCACACACAATAAGTCCAAATAGAAACTGGCTTACTTACAAATCTATCTTCTATTATCCAACCTCACTCTTCAAGGGACACTTCACCACCTACAGAAGAGCCCCACCAAAAGCCTACCAATGTTAACTTCTAAGCGCCAGCTGTTGGTGGCCTTATTCCTGTACATTCCTAGAATTGTAGCCTGTTAACCCTTAAGCCCACGGGTGTAAAAAGCTTTAGTATATAACCAGGTGTGTCAGTGGGGACAGAACAGTTAAGAGAGTTGTGGCAGAACAGAGGACCCATCATCACCAGCAGCTTCTGTGGGGGTAAGCGCTACATTATATACAACCACTTTAGGGTGGCAAGGATGACCAGGGACTGAGAAAACAGCTGCTATAGAGTCAAATAGTTAAAGCCAAATTAAACTTCCAGTTTAAATACAATACATTGACTGTTGGTGGTCAATGTAGCCCCCCCCTTTACACTGATGGTCAGTGTAGTGCCCCCTTACATTGATGTGTGTTACATGAACTTCATATGGTTTATGGGAAAATTTAATTTTTGGTTTTAAATGGCACATGGTCCATTCTGACCATAGTATTATAGCATACCATACCTGTGTATGTATAGAGAGTTGTATCGCACTGGCAGGTAGTATTATTGTCACAATACTCATCATTAGCACAGAAATCACTTCCACAGGGTACAGACACAGCCACTGGAGAGATAGAAAAGAAATTAAAGTGATTGTAAAGCTTATTTAAAAAAAAAAAGAAAATAACAAGCATATCAGTGGCCCCGAACACCGTTTTCTGGGGTCCCTCGGAGGCTCTTGCGGCTCCCCCACACATCACATAACCTAGGAGAAGCTCTCTCCTGAGGAGTTACCTTGCGGGCGAATGTATGACTCGCCCCCCCCCCCCCGGCGCCCGCGTCATTGGATTAGATTGACAGCAGCGTGAGCCAATGGCTGCGCTGCTATCAATCTATCCAATCAAGAGCCGAGAACCCCAGGCAGAGGAAGAGCGCATCCCCGTCGGATAAAGCTCCAGGGCTCAGGTAAGTAAAACGGGGGGGGGGGGGGGGCTGGGGGTCCACTGCCAGGTGTTTCTCACCTAATGCATTAAGGTGTAGAAACACAAGGGTTTACAACCCCTTTAAGGTCAATTTTTATGGATATCTCATACAATACTCACATTCCCTGTAGACTGAAATTATTGTGTAGTGATCCCCACAAAAATGTAAGCATTTGTAAGCCCTGACAATAAACACTAACAATCATAGGCAGAACTTAAGGGATCATAGGGGTCTCAGTGGTGACCCTGCCCATGCTCCATGGGCCTGTGTGGACCCCCTGTCACATTAGGCTTTATACTGTGTCGCTGGGTAAAAGAGCTTGTCATGTTACCCTTCTGTGTAGGTAATTCAGTAAAGCTGGCCAGGAAGGGGCACGTCCAGGTCCATGCCAAGCCCTGTGAGTTTCCGCTTTCACCTACACAGGACCACAGGGCAAACTCTTTCCCTCAGCGGTGCACTCTCTGCTCAGTCCCCCTCACCCAGCTCAGTACAGCCCCTCCACTCCCTGCTCAGCCCTGCTCAACCGTGCACAGGCACACACGGTGGGGGCAGGCAAGCCACACTCTGAGCTGTTGGATGAAAGAGGCGGGCTTGTATGTGAATCTGGAAGTCAGAGGGCCCACCAACCCCAGCCGGACCCTCTGAGTTTCCTCTTTTACATGCAGGCCCACTGCTTTCACCTGGCAGAACCCACCTTGTGTGCACATGCAGTTGGCAGCAGAAGAGAGACGGTAAAACAACCACCATACAGTCACAGGGCATCCTTGTGTAAATAGTACTGGCATGCAGTGAGTGTATCTTGGCACGAGGTGGAAGCGGCGGGTGGTAGTGGTGGGCCCCAGGTCATCTTTTTCCCACAAACTTCAAGCTGCCTTTTTTGGTCTGTTAAATATACGGGACACACAGAACAATAAAATACTTTAAACGGGTCCTGATGCCCAAGGCCTGTAGGAAGGTCTCCAGATCATGCAGCACTGTGATTGGCTGCATGAAGCTGATGCCACCTACCTCCTAATGTCACCTACCTCCTAATCATTAGTTATTGACCGTGAGCTGTCGGTTACAGCACAGTCACAGTTCCTAGGGGCACAGGCAAAGTGCTCTCCACAACAAGATGGCAGTGCATATATGTGGGGGCTGAACGTTAAGGTCCACCCATCCTGCCCCACATATAAGAGTATTGTTGCTGTAAAGGGTTTGAACATGTTTAGCTACTCCACTTTAAACCATTAAAATTCTCCATGTAAGAGTTTACTTACTGTTAGCAGAATTTTCATTGTAATAGTAATCAGCTGGAAATAAAGAAAAACATATCTGTTAATTGGAGACCTCAACTGGACTGATACTCATTCTTCTGGATATATCGTATGATATTCACATTCACTGTATGCTGAAATAATTGTGTTGTGTTCACCGGGAAATGTTAAAATGTTTGTAATCCCTGACAATAAACCTGTCAGGAATCATAAACCAGGTGGAGGCAGAAAATGCAGTTAAAAATCACACCTTTAATGAAATGGCAAAAAATAACACAGTTCAGGAACCTAGTCAAAAACAGAAGCCATGGTTTGGATGCCAGAGTGGATAATCAGACAAGCTGGGGTTAGGAAGCCATAAATCAGCGTAGTAAGGAGCAAAAAACAGGAACAGGTATCGGAAGAGAAGCCAGCCAGGCCAAGTCTTACACAGGAACACAAGCAGGAATACACTGGAGATCATAGACCACGCAAGGGCAGGAAAAAAATGAGCAAAGCTTTTTAAAGCTAAAAGCGGCTGGCTGTAAGCTAGACTAATGAGGCAGGTAATGGTAACCAGATGAGTCACTGTGGAAACAACGAGTGGCTGGTAATTAACCGAGAGCTGAGCATCTTCTGTGCAATGAAAGAAAAGAGCTGCTCGTAAATAGCAGTAGCCCAGCCCTGACAAGACCCTAACAATGGACAATTTGCTCCCTTTTTGGTCTGTTAAATATACAAGATATCAGGAGTTTGTAAACGTTCTTTGACAGCTGCTGGTCTCATTCCAGCATTCTGGATTTGGCTATGGTGCATCCCAGTTTTGTCCACCTGCAAGGTGATTGATGTGACCAGTCTCTGGGTGAAGACCAAACCTGATTTAAGCCAGCCTAGCCTGCGGTCTCATGCTTGAGATACTGCGTTTGTAATACATGCAAGTCATCTGTTTTTTCTGCCCTGCTCTGTTATTTGGATTCCCTTGTTGATGACCTTGGATTGGATACTGACTACTTTCTGAACCCTGCTTGCCTTTTGACTTTGGATTTAACCCTGTGTATTCTGAACCACGCCTGCCTTGTACCTGGACTGTAATTGAACCACTCTGTCTGCCAACCACAAGAACCTGTTTGCTTTGCTCAGTCCACACCTGCTACGGCGTAGTGGCCAGGCACTATAGCCTTGTGTATCAGTCCTGCGGGCAACCGAATACAGGTAGGCCTACTTGCCTTATGGCAAAGGGGGCTCAGCTGTAGTGTCTGACCACTTGCTTTAGGTGTAAGTGTGACGCTGGACACATGGAGCAAAAAATACTTTTTTTATTAGAACAGTGAAGGGTAAGAACTTCTGTAAATTGTATTACTTTGTTCCCTCTGGGCTGTTTCTTCCTACTTCCTGGTCAGGTGAGAGGTGTCAGGCAGAACAGGAAGTGAGAAGTCCCCCAAAGGAAACAAAGACAGCAGTTAAGTCTTGCCAGAAGTTTTAACCTTTTTCCACATATATGACTGAAGGAACAAGAAACATTACTGTAACAAAACTGTGAGCATGAGATGACTTACCTGCATTCATAAAGGTTCTAATGTTTCCTGCAATTGGCTGGGTAATTGTTATGGACTGAGAGCTGCAGGTCTGTAAGGAAATAAAAATAATTCAACAGAAATTCCAGACAAGTGAAATTGATGAAAGGAACTGCAAATTGTATCCAAGAAACACCCCAGCTATGCTAAAGTCACAACGTCCACTTCATGTTCATCTATCTGTGTTATTCCCCACAATGGAAACAGTGGAGAATGCGGGCACACCAGGCTCTTTCATTGCTCCAATGGTGCGACTTACCTGGAATAGTTTGCATTTCACATTGCTTTCAGTCTCTGTAAAGCCTCGTACACACGGTAGGATTGTTGGGCAACCGAGCATCTGATTTTGAGCGTGTGCCAGGATCTTGTCTTGCATACTAACGGTACACAATTTTCGTGCCACAAACATGAACATAGTGACGTACTACGAGGAATTTCAGCTCTTGAGCGCCACCCTTTGGGCCCCTTCTGCTGATTTCGTGTTTGGTGAGCATTGATTCCGAGCATGCGTGTTTGTACTTTCGACTTTTGTATGACGGATTTGTGTACTGACCATCAGAAAATCTGACGTCAAACCGTTGTTCCGCCGAAAATTTCCTAGCATGTCATCCAACATTTGTTGGCGGAAAATTGGAGAACAATTGCCAAAGGGAGCGTACAAACAGATTTTACGACAACAATTTGTCAACAGACAATCCCCTGCCAACAATCGTACCGTGTGTACGAGGCTTAAGTCATATTCCCCAATGACCTATTTATTCTACATTGTTGGGGGCAGCATGACACCATCAATTGTCTTTGTTAGGCATGAGATTAGGTTTGGGCCGAACCCAAGCTCATCCCTATTCTATGTTATGGCTGCAGCAGATGGGCAGAATTGTAGATTCTGGTGGTGGTATCTCAATATCAGAAGCCGGCATATGATTTCACACCCTAGTTTTGTGTGGAGTCGGCCATTAATTCAGCTTTCATGCTCATTATGAAGTGTAGCTCCATCCCAAAAAAATCATTTTTAAGCTTTTTGGAGAACATAGGGAGGGGTTATCACCCCTGTAACATTTGCTGTCTTTGCACATCTGTTCAGAACATGTCACCTCACTTTCCGTCCCAATGACAAATGTTTTTGGAAAAAGTGGGGTTTTAATTGAAACAAGGATTGGTGATAAAGTATCAGTAGAGAGGAGATACCTTTTTCCCAAATTAAATCTAACAGGATAGAATTTCCCTTCCTAGGGGTAGATTTCCTCTCACTTCCTGTTTTCTCTTTCCATTTTCAAGTAGGAGTCGTTTGTAAGTTGGATGTTTGAAAGTAGGGGCCTGGCGTATATACTCTGCAGAAATTTGCCCTATTAGATGTTGGTGTAGCCACAAGACTGGTGGGCACAGGAATGGGCCCTGCTGTGAGTTAATAGATCAAGATTTGTAATTGCATGCACCTGTTGAACAGGGCAGAAAAATTGGGCCTTTGGCGGTGGTGGTGGACGGTGTTGCCACAAGACTGTAGGCCCTCATAGTTACTCTTGGTGGGCGCAGGAATGGGCCCTGCTGTGAGTTATTAGATCAAGATTTGTAATTGCAAGCACCTGATGAACAGGGCAGAAAAATTGGGCCTTTGGCGGTGGTGGTGGACGGTGTTGCCACAAGACTGCAGGCCCTCATAGTTACTCTTGGTGGGCGCAGGAATGGGCCCTGCTGTGAACTATTAGATCAAGATTTGTAATTACCCGCCCCTGTTAAACAGGGGCTGAAAAATTGTGCCTTAGGCACTGGTGCTGGTGCCACAACACTGCAACCCGGCCCTCACAGATACTGTACTTGGAGCACAGCAGTCACACGTGTTGCGAAGCATTTTTTTAAAAAATTGTAAGTACACGCCCCTGTTAAACAGGGGCTGAAAAATTGTGCCTTAGGCACTGGTGCCACAACACTGCAACACGGCCCTCACAGAGACTGTACTTGGAGCACAGCAGTCACACGTGTTGCGAAGCATTTTTTTAAAAAATTGTAAGTACACGCCCCTGTTAAACAGGGGCTGAAAAATTGTGCCTTAGGCACTGGTGCCACAACACTGCAACACGGCCCTCACAGAGACTGTACTTGGAGCACAGCAGTCACACGTGTTGCGAAGCATTTTTTAAAAAAATTGTAAGTACACGCCCCTGTTAAACAGGGGCTGAAAAATTGTGCCTTAGGCACTGGTGCTGGTGCCACAACACTGCAACACGGCCCTCACAGAGACTGTACTTGGAGCACAGCAGTCACACGTGTTGCGAAGCATTTTTTTTAAAAATTGTAAGTACACGCCCCTGTTAAACAGGGGCTGAAAAATTGTGCCTTAGGCACTGGTGTGGTGGCATGGATCATTGAGGAGGAGGAAGAGGATAGTCAGTGAACATAAGAGGACAGTCACTCAGCATCAGCATAGGCAGTCTTGAAGGGATGTGACATTAAAAATTATTCGGTTATATCCGCCTCAGGTGCCTGGTAGCTGGTGGTGATCCAAGACTGATTCATTTTGATGAAGGTCAGTCGATCAACCGAGGCGGTGGACAGGCGCACCCTATGATCAGTCACAAATCCTCCAGCAGCACTGAATGTGCGTTCGGAAAGAACGCTGGAGGCAGGACAGGCCAGTAGCTCAATTGCATACTGTGCAAGCTCTGGCCAGTGATCCATCCTCAGGACCCAGTAAGCCAGAGGATTTTCGGTGGGAAAGGTGTCCAAGTCTGACCTTGCCCCAAGGTATTCCTGCACCATGTATATCAGACGCTGGCGATGGTTGCTGGAACCGATCATACCTTGGGGCTGCGGACTAAAAAATTGTCTGAACGCATCGGTCAGACGTCCACCTTCCCCACCGCTCCTTCTGCCACTGACCGAAGCCTCAGCAACTCGTCGCCCAGGACCAGGAGTTTGTAGCCTCCCAGTTTCTGGGAACGCGTTGCACAGACCTTTCTGCAAGGCCTCCCTGAGATGTCTCATCCTCTGCTCCCTCTGCGACGGCAAGATAAGGTCCGCAACCTTACCCTTGTACCGCGGATCAAGGAGAGTGGCCAGCCAGTAAAGGTCCCTCTCCTTGATCCGAAGAACACGAGGATCCTTCCGCAGGCTTTGCAGGATCAGGGAGGCCATGCAGCGTAGGTTAGCTGAGGCATTCGGTCCGGAGTCTTCTGGGTCACTGAGGATGACATGATCGCCAGCCACCTCCTCCCAGCCACGTACAAGTCCACTGGCTTGTTGGGACTGTACATCATCCCTAAAAGACTGCTGCTGCTGATGCTGAGTGCCAGGCTCCACCTCCATGCTCACACAATCCTCCTCCTCCTCCTCCTCCTCCTCCTCCTCCTCATCCTCTTCCTGTGTGATGGGTGGGACAGAAGGAACACTGTCCGGATAAAGGGGGCCTTGAGAGGCAAGGAAGTCCTCCTCTTCCTGCCTCTGTTCTGCCTCAAGTGCCCTGTCCATGATCCCACGCAGCGTATGCTCCAACAGGTGGACAAGAGGGACAGTGTCACTGATGCATGCACTGTCACTGCTCACCATCCTCGTGGCCTCCTCAAATGGTGAGAGGACAGTGCATGCATCCCTGATCATGCTCCACTGACGTGGGGAAAAAAAACCAAGCTCCCCTGACCCTGTCCTGGTGCCGTAGTCGCAAAGGTACTCATTGATGGCCCTCTGCTGCGTGTGCAGTCGCTGCAGCATGGCCAACGTTGAGTTCCACCTGGTGGGCATGTCAGATATTAGGCGGTTCTTGGGCAGGTTCAGCTCCTTTTGCAGCTCAGTCAGCCGAGCACTGGCATTATAAGATCGGCGGAAATGCACACAGACTTTCCTGGCCTGCCTCAGGACATCCTGTAAGCCTGGGAACCTGCCCAAGAACCGCTGCACCACCAGGTTGAGGACGTGAGCCATGCAGGGCACATGGGTGAGCTGCCCCTGTCGCAGGGCGGAGAGGAGGTTGGTGCCATTGTCAGAAACGACCATTCCTGGCTTAAGCTGACGTGGCGTCAACCACCTCTCGGCCTGCCCCTGCAGAGCTGCCAGAACCTCTGGCCCAGTGTGGCTCCTGTCCCCCAAACACACCAGCGCAAGCACGGCATGGCATCTTTTTGCCTGCGTACTTGCGTAGCCCCTTGTACGCCTACGGAGCACCGCTGGTTCCAAGGACAGAGCACTGGAGGAAGAAGAAGAGGAGGGGGTGGAGGAGAGAGGTGTGTCACAACCAGTAGCAGTAGTCGCGTTTTGGAGGCGTGGTGGCGGAACAACCTCCAACACTACTGCACCTTGTCCTGCATCCCTCCCAGCTGCCAATAGAGTGACCCAATGGGCCGTGAAAGAAAGGTACCGTCCCTGTCCATGCCTGCTGGACCATGAGTCAGCGGTAATATGCACCTTACCGCTGACCGCCCTGTCCAGCGAGGCATGGACATTGCCCTCCACATGCCGGTAGAGAGACGGAATCGCCTTCCGCGAGAAAAAGTGGCGTTTGGGAACCTGCCACTGAGGAACCGCACATTGAACAAACTCACGGAAGGGGGCCGAGTCTACCAACTGAAAAGGCAGCAGTTGAAGTGCTAGCAATTTAGCAAGGCTAGCATTCAACCGCTGGGCATGTGGATGGCTGGGAGTGTACTTCTTTCTACGGTCCAGCAGCTGGGGCAGGGAAATTTGCCTGCTGCATTCGGACGTCGGGTGTACTGCAAGTACTTGGTTGTGACACACCGAATTCTACACCTTCAGTCCTCTCAGAGCAGCTTTCAGAGAGGACTGAAGGTGTAGTGGGGATGGAGATCCCAGCTGAGGAGGAGCAAGGAGAGGTCCGCTTAGTTCTTTGGTGTGGGTCTTTTATGTGTGCCTGCCAACGAGCTGCATGGCAGGTCGCCATATGTCTGGTCATGCTTGTGGTGCCCAAGCGGCTGATGTTTTGGCCACGCGAGATACGCTTGAGACAAATATTGCAAATAGCAGTGGTGCGATCTGCTGCACTCGTCTCAAAAAAGGCCCACACCAAAGAACTTTTCTGATAACGTGCAGAGGCAGCGCCCTGCACAGGCGGTGCTCTGCGGTGTTGTACAGTTGCTGTGCTGGCCTCTACCTGGCCTCCAGGGGGCATCCTGCCTCGTTGGACATGTGACGCCGCATCCTCCTCCTCCTCGTCCTCCTCCTCATCCTCTCTCCCTTGAGGCACCCACGTGGAGTCAGTGACCTCATCATCCCCTCCCTCTTCACCACTAGAGCAAACCTGGCAGTAAGCTGCAGCTGGTGGAACTGTACTGCCAGATTCCTCAAGCTGGGTATCGTCATCCGAGCCTTCGAATCGTTGGGCATCCTCCTGGAGCATGTACCCAACACTGTGCTCAAAGAGTTCGGGGGACTCCTCAGGAGGACATGGTGGGTCTAGGGAAGGGGTGGCTGATGATGCTCTGTCAGTACCCTGAGCCTGGGTGAGAGAGGATGAGGAGGATGAGGAGGGCTTGGTCATCCATTCTACCAAGCCTTCAGCATGATGCGGCTCCACATGTCCAGCTGCCGAAAACAAAGACGCGCGTGTCCCATGGCCACGTGCTGATGACGATGCACGACCACGTCCACGTCCACGGCCACGTCCACTAGAAACAGAGCCTGCCTGCCCTGTGTTCTTGGCTCTGCACGCTCTGCCTCCCCTTGGCGGTCTTCCAGCCATTGTAGTCGGTAGTCCTGTGGGTGCTGCTGAGAAGAAAATATAGGAGCTCTGTGTGATGCCACTAACACACTAGAAGTCCTATGGGTGCTTCTGCAAAGAAAATAGAGGAGCTCTGTGTGATGCCACTAACACACTAGAAGTCCTGTGGGTGCTTATGCAAAGAAAATAGAGGAGCTCTGTGTGATGCCACTAACACACTAGAAGTCCTGTGGGTGCTTCTGCAAAGAAAATAGAGGAGCTCTGTGTGATGCCACTAACACACTAGAAGTCCTATGGGTGCTTCTGCAAAGAAAATAGAGGAGCTCTGTGTGATGCCACTAACACACTAGAAGTCCTGTGGGTGCTTCTGCAAAGAAAATAGAGGAGCTCTGTGTGGTGCCACTAACACACTAGAAGTCCTGTGGGTGCTTATGCAAAGAATATATAGGAGCTCTGTGTGATGCCACTAACACACTAGAAGTCCTATGGGTGCTTCTGCAAAGAAAATAGAGGAGCTCTGTGTGATGCCACTAACACACTAGAAGTCCTGTGGGTGCTTATGCAAAGAATATATAGGAGCTCTGTGTGATGCCACTAACACACTAGAAGTCCTATGGGTGCTTCTGCAAAGAAAATAGAGGAGCTCTGTGTGATGCCACTAACACACTAGAAGTCCTGTGGGTGCTTCTGCAAAGAAAATAGAGGAGCTCTGTGTGGTGCCACTAACACACTAGAAGTCCTGTGGGTGCTTATGCAAAGAATATATAGGAGCTCTGTGTGATGCCACTAACACACTAGAAGTCCTATGGGTGCTTCTGCAAAGAAAATAGAGGAGCTCTGTGTGATGCCACTAACACACTAGAAGTCCTGTGGGTGCTTCTGCAAAGAAAATAGAGGAGCTCTGTGTGGTGCCACTAACACACTAGAAGTCCTGTGGGTGCTTATGCAAAGAATATATAGGAGCTCTGTGTGATGCCACTAACACACTAGAAGTCCTATGGGTGCTTCTGCAAAGAAAATAGAGGAGCTCTGTGTGATGCCACTAACACACTAGAAGTCCTGTGGGTGCTGCTGAGAAGAATATATAGGAGCTCTGTGTGATGCCACTAACACACTAGAAGTCCTATGGGTGCCTCTGCAAAGAAAATAGAGGAGCTCTGTGTGATGCCACTAACACACTAGAAGTCCTGTGGGTGCTTCTGCAAAGAAAATAGAGGAGCTCTGTGTGGTGCCACTAACACACTAGAAGTCCTGTGGGTGCTTCTGCAAAGAAAATAGAGGAGCTCTGTGTGGTGCCACTAACACACTAGAAGTCCTGTGGGTGCTTATGCAAAGAATATATAGGAGCTCTGTGTGATGCCACTAACACACTAGAAGTCCTATGGGTGCTTCTGCAAAGAAAATAGAGGAGCTCTGTGTGATGCCACTAACACACTAGAAGTCCTGTGGGTGCTTCTGCAAAGAAAATAGAGGAGCTCTGTGTGGTGCCACTAACACACTAGAAGTCCTGTCGGTGCTTATGCAAAGAATATATAGGAGCTCTGTGTGATGCCACTAACACACTAGAAGTCCTATGGGTGCTTCTGCAAAGAAAATAGAGGAGCTCTGTGTGATGCCACTAACACACTAGAAGTCCTGTGGGTGCTGCTGAGAAGAATATATAGGAGCTCTGTGTGATGCCACTAACACACTAGAAGTCCTATGGGTGCCTCTGCAAAGAAAATAGAGGAGCTCTGTGTGATGCCACTAACACACTAGAAGTCCTGTGGGTGCTTCTGCAAAGAAAATAGAGGAGCTCTGTGTGGTGCCACTAACACACTAGAAGTCCTGTGGGTGCTTATGCAAAGAAAATAGAGGAGCTCTGTGTGATGGGACTAACACACTTCAAGTCCTATAGGTGCTTCTGGGAACAAAATATAGCTCTGTGTGTGTAATGGGACTAACACACTTCAAGTCCTATAGGTGCTTCTGGGAACAAAATATAGCTCTGTGTGTGTAATGGGACTAACACACTTCAAGTCCTATAGGTGCTTCTGGGAACAAAATATAGCTCTTTGTGTGTAATGGGACTAACACACTTCAAGTCCTATAGGTGCTTCTGGGAACAAAATATAGCTCTGTGTGTGTAATGGGACTAACACACTTCAAGTCCTATAGGTGCTTCTGGGAACAAAGTATAGCTCTTTGTGTGTAATGGGACTAACACACTTCAAGTCCTATAGGTGCTTCTGGGAACAAAATATAGCTCTGTGTGTGTAATGGGACTAACACACTTCAAGTCCTATAGGTGCTTCTGGGAACAAAATATAGCTCTGTGTGTGTAATGGGACTAACACACTTCAAGTCCTATAGGTGCTTCTGGGAACAAAATATAGCTCTGTGTGTGTAATGGGACTAACACACTTCAAGTCCTATAGGTGCTTCTGGGAACAAAATATAGCTCTTTGTGTGTAATGGGACTAACACACTTCAAGTCCTATAGGTGCTTCTGGGAACAAAATATAGCTCTGTGTGTGTAATGGGACTAACACACTTCAAGTCCTATAGGTGCTTCTGGGAACAAAATATAGCTCTTTGTGTGTAATGGGACTAACACACTTCAAGTCCTATAGGTGCTTCTGGGAACAAAATATAGCTCTGTGTGTGTAATGGGACTAACACACTTCAAGTCCTATAGGTGCTTCTGGGAACAAAGTATAGCTCTTTGTGTGTAATGGGACTAACACACTTCAAGTCCTATAGGTGCTTCTGGGAAGAAAATATAGCTCTGTGTGTGTAATGGGACTAACACACTTCAAGTCCTATAGGTGCTTCTGGGAACAAAGTATAGCTCTTTGTGTGTAATGGGACTAACACACTTCAAGTCCTATAGGTGCTTCTGGGAACAAAATATAGCTCTGTGTGTGTAATGGGACTAACACACTTCAAGTCCTATAGGTGCTTCTGGGAACAAAATATAGCTCTGTGTGTGTAATGGGACTAACACACTTCAAGTCCTATAGGTGCTTCTGGGAACAAAATATAGCTCTGTGTGTGTAATGGGACTAACACACTTCAAGTCCTATAGGTGCTTCTGGGAAAAAATATAGCTCTGTGTGTGTAATGGGACTAACACACTTCAAGTCCTATAGGTGCTTCTGGGAACAAAATATAGCTCTTTGTGTGTAATGGGACTAACACACTTCAAGTCCTATAGGTGCTTCTGGGAACAAAATATAGCTCTGTGTGTGTAATGGGACTAACACACTTCAAGTCCTATAGGTGCTTCTGGGAACAAAATATAGCTCTGTGTGTGTAATGGGACTAACACACTTCAAGTCCTATAGGTGCTTCTGGGAACAAAATATAGCTCTGTGTGTGTAATGGGACTAACACACTTCAAGTCCTATAGGTGCTTCTGGGAAGAAAATATAGCTCTGTGTGTGTAATGGGACTAACACACTTCAAGTCCTATAGGTGCTTCTGGGAACAAAATATAGCTCTGTGTGTGTAATGGGACTAACACACTTCAAGTCCTATAGGTGCTTCTGGGAAGAAAATATAGCTCTGTGTGTGTAATGGGACTAACACACTTCAAGTCCTATAGGTGCTTCTGGAAGTCCTATAGGTGCTTCTGGGAAAAAATATAGCTCTGTGTGTGTAATGGGACTAACACACTTCAAGTCCTATAGGTGCTTCTGGGAACAAAATATAGGAGCTCTGCCTGCCTGCCACGAACACACTACAAGTCCTATAGGTGCTTCTGGTAACAAAATATAGGAGCTCTGCCTGCCTGCCACGAACACACTACAAGTCCTATAGGTGCTTCTGGTAACAAAATATAGGAGCTCTGCCTGCCTGCCACTAACACACTACAAGTCCTATACATGCTACACCAGCAATGTTCTGCTTGCTTGGTTTGTGAAAACAGTAGAAGATCAGGAGTGAAGCTGGCATTTTTAAGCTTGGTGGTGTGCATGTTTATTTATTTTTTAGCTTCTTGGTTTGTGAAAACAGTAGAAGATCAGGAGTGAAGCTGGCATTTTTAAGCTTGGTGGTGTGCATGTTTATTTATTTTTTAGTCCATAAAAACTTCCAAGCATCCTAGTAAGGCCGTGCAAATATCAGAAAGTGGACATTGGACAGCACAGCGGCTTGATGATTAGCAATCTTGCCTTGTAGCACTGGGACCCTCAATTCGAATCCCAGCTAGGACGTTATCTTCATTGAGTTTGTATGTTCTGCATGTGTTTGTTTCCTCCAATGACATGATGGTAGAATAATTGCCTCCTGTCTAAATTAGCCCTAGTTTGTGTGCATGTATGTGAGATAGGGACCCTAGATTGTGAGTTCCCTGAGGGTAGGGACTTGCTGGCAAGGTCAAGAACCGCAGCAAGCTGTGACGTACCAATTAAAATTATAGGGCGGGAGGGTGGGCAGCTCTTCCAACGGATCTTCCAGAAGGATCCAGAATTTCTGGGCGCGACACTTTTGTCGAGCTCAGGCCCAACCCAACCCACACCCCCACCAATCTTTAATGACCCTCTGGTCACTTTGACCCGCCCTGGACATGCCCCCCATCAGTCAGGGCTCTCTTTCCCTATGGGGGTCAAGAGGCCTTCAGTATGGACAGCACTGCATATATTGTTGGCACCAGTTTGCTGAGATCTGACGTCTTTGAGATTGTTATACATACTTCACTAAAGTTTTCAATAAATGCTTTTCCTAACCCTAAACTTTCAAACCTCAGGCTAATGGAAGCTCATCCAGTACAAGGAAAATGCCTGGGGTTTTGAGGGCTTCGTGAACCAGTGGGCCAATTGGCCAGCTGACTGATTAGCAATATGGCTAAAGAATCCCCGACTGCTTCTTCAGGCACAGAAATCACAGAACGTCCTCTATGTGAATGTTGAGTCTTACCGACAGAGTACAAGATCGGCATAGAGATAGACGTTGTCAGAAGTGGCAATCTTGAAGACTTTCATGGCAAACCAAGATTCAGTGCCGTTTCCATTGCTTCCCACTGTTAGCTGGTCACCAGATATATCGCTAGCTGGGCACCTGAATACAGAAACCATTCATTAGTTTTCAGTTACTGTAATCTAAAAATTACAACACAATACTGGTACATACTATTACAGCTGAACAATATATGGGCTGCGTTCATTATTTACGCCCACCCTTTTTTTTAAGCCAATTAGAGCCTCAGGCTCTAATCATGTGCTTAAAAAAAAGAAAAAAACAAAACTCCATTGGAATCCATGCGTCCGGCGCCCCCCATATGTAGATTAGGAGGCCTGATGCATGGATAGGGGGTGGCGCCCTATATATATTATAGCTGAATAAATGGCATTCATTCATTGTATTTTTTTTTATATATATATTATATATATATATATATATATATATATATATATATATATATATATATATATATATATATATAACATACATGAACAGTATATATATATATATATATATATATATATATAGCCATATATATATATATATATATATATATATATATATATATATATATATATATATATATATATATATATATATATATATATATATATATATATATACACATATACATATACATATATACACACATACAGGGCTTTTTTCTTAGAGAAGAGGTGCATGAACTCTCCCTTTCCAAGTCACCCCTTGTCTCTGCCCCTACCCACCTTCGAGCACCATTCCTTGGTTCCACCTCCTACCCACCTCCCAAACCCACCCCTTTCAGAGAATACAGTAACATTTGTGGTACTAACTAATTTCTATAGAACTTGTTAATGATAACAATAAAAGCCGTAAAATAGATCCCCTGCAGCCAGCAACACAGGACCACCCACAACAAAATACCCTCCTCCCCAGCAACAATAGACCCCATGCAGCAACAACAGATCTCCTCCTAGCCAGCATCGATAGAGCCCCAGCAATAATGGACCACCTACAAGAAAATACCACCCCCTCCCTCAGCAACAAAAGACCACCGGCTGCAACAACAGATCTTGCAGCAACAATAGAATCCTCCCTCAATGGTATATCCATCCCAGCAACAACTGACCCCCCCTCCAGCAACATAAGACCCACCCCAGCAACAATAGATCCCCTGCCAGCAACAACAGACCTCCCCAGTAACAACAGACCCCTCCCTCAACAGTAGATCCCTCCCAGCAACAACGAACCCTCCAGCAACCGAAGGCTCGACACCCAGAAACAATAGATCCCATGCCAGCAACAACAGACCCCCCCACATTCAAAAACAGATCCCCTCCGATGACAATAGATCCCCCACCAGCCAGCATCAACAGACACTGCAGCACATCCCAGCACCCCTTGCCATTACATACGTTCAGTCCTGGAGGTGCCGGAACTGCCCTGTATATATATATGTATAGGTGAACAATACATGGCAGGTGTTCATTATATTGTTTCTGTTATTCAGCATCAAAGTCTTCCATATACATTTTAGTTGGTGGTACCATACACAAGAAATAATTACATGCGCAGTGACCCATATTTCTTCAAACTTCAGAACTAATTACACCTATATGATTTTCCCCTTGTGATCGATGTGATGACCAGTCATAGGGATCACATAGTAACCAGTCCCTTGGATTGGCTGGATACAGTATCTCTAATGATCGGCCTCCTGATGGCTATTTACCCAGTGCCACTTATAATGGCACTGAGTAGATAAAAAGCTGCCAGTCTGCCACTGATAAGTGTACAGTGGTACATAAGTAGCTAAGGTGATATATTGTTCTGTGCATTTAGTGAATTATTTTTAGCGTCAAAGTGTACAAAGAACACGCAGAATTTCTAACCAGTGTACCGTGTACTTACCCGTCCTGAAGAAGATAGTACTTGATGGAGCTTAATTCGGTAAGAGAGGCATAAATATTCAGCACTTTCAAATGTAAGGTGTTAGTATCCAGATATGGTATGATCACTGCAATGTAGATAATATCTCCTACAGTGAGTACATCGTAATCTGAGAGCTGGGCACTAAACTGGTTATCTTTATAGGCCACCATGTAGACCGAATAACTTCCATCTGCTGTAGTGTCGGTTATCACCGCGCCCCTGGAAAATAAACACACAACAAAAGATTACCTACCTAGAAACCCTTGTAGGTATGTGGCCATGCATCTATGTTATTATACAGAGTGTACATTGAGACATTTGCACTGATGATAAAGAAAGAGCAAACCTATTAGATCTCTTCTTCAGCTGTATACTGGTGGGGGAGGTGACGCCGATATACAAAATGAGGATCTCCAATGCACCTCAAAGGTTTCAAATGAATATGTATAAGAAACAGGCAAAATAAAAGTACTGTATTTATCTGCGTATAACACACATTTTTTTCCCCTTAAAATCAGGGGGAAATCGTGGGCGCGTGTTATACGCCGATCCCCGTCGATCCCCCACTGATTGTATGAAATGAGCGAGTGGGGCCGAGATACAGAAAACCGAGAGTAATTCTGTATGAGAGAGGAGCGAGCGCCGCTGACAATCAGTGGAGGTGGGTGGGACTGCGAGAGGAGCTGAGAATAGCCGAAGTACTCTCGGCTTTCTGTATCTCGGCTCCGCTCGCTCCTCTCCTCTCACAGACAGCGTAAATCGGTGCCAAATTTAAATCAGAGAAATGCTGAAGAGACTGGCAAGGGTGCAAAGGCATTGGGCAAGGCTGCAAAGGCACTGGCCAAGGCTACAATGATGGACAAGGCTGCAGATGGACAATGATAAAGCTGCATTGATGGGCATTTAATTTACCTTAAAAAGTTTTTTACCTTAAAATTCCCGCCTAAACTTGGAGTCCATGTTATACGCCGATAAATACAGTAATTTAAGTGATCTTGTCAGGGTGAAAGAAATTGAGAATCAACATCCCAGCAATGGAAGAGTTTTCTCACCTCTAGGGATGGGCGAACGTCGCCCATTCGGGTGTTTGCCAAACACCCGAATTTTCTGTGCACTCGGCTGAGCGCACAGTCAATAGGTTGTTAAGAAGCGGGGGCCGGGAAGCTGGCTGCCACGTTCTTAAAGGGGTCGTAAATGCAGACGGTGCATTCTATGCATTAAGATAAAAAGCCTTCTGTGTGCAGTAGCCCCCCTCAGCCCCCCCCCCAATACTTACCTGAGGTCCATCTCTGTCCAGCGATGTCCACAAATGTATCAGCCTTCCGAGATTCTCCTTCCTGATTGGCTGAGACACAGCAGAGGCACCATTGGCTCCCGCTGCTGTCAATCAAAGTCAGCTTGTCAATCAGGGGAGAGAGGGGGTGGGGCCGGTTTGGGGCTCCGTGTCTGAATGGACACAGGGAGCTGTGACTCGGCTCGGGTGCCCCCATAGCAAGCTGCTTGCTGTGAGGGCACTAAACAGGAGGGAGGGGCCAGGAGCACAGAAGAGGAACCAGAGAAGAGGAGGATCTGGGCTGCTCTGAGCAAATCCACTGCAACAGAGCAGGTAAGTATAACATGTGTGTTATTTTTATTGGAAAATAAACTAGCCTTTACAATCACTTTATCAACGAATGAGTCATCAGCTGTCAGAGGGCTTCCCTGTTGACAGCGGAATGAAAAAAAAATATTGCCAAATTAGCCGTCAATAGGAAGAAAAAAAACAGCCCCCATGCCAAAATTAAGAAAAAAAAGGGTGTGGATCCCCCCAAAATCCATATCAGACCCTTATCCGACCCTTATGTCAAGCCAGTCTGGCGAGCGCCCCTCCTCCTAAATCATACCAGGCCACATGCCCTCAACATTGGGGGGTGCTTTGGGGTGGGGGGCTCTGCCCCCACCCCAAAGCACCTTGTCCTCATGTTAATGGGGACAGGAGCCTCTTCTCCACAACTCTGAGTGGGTGGTTGTGGGGCAGGGGGATTATTGGAATTTGGAAGCCCCCTTTAACAAGGGGGACCCAGATCCTGGCTCCCCCATATGTAAATGAGTATGGGGTAAATGGTACCCCTACTCATTCACCAAAAAAGTATCAAAAATAAAGACAGGAGGCAGTTTTTCTTAAAACACAAGGGACGGGGCCACCTGGTGATGTCACCTGATGGCACCATCCCCTTGTGATGTTTCTGACCAGTGCATGCTGGGTAGGTGACGTCACAAGTGAGTAGTGCCACCAGGTGATGTCACACAGCAGAGCAGGCATTTGGTGGGTAGCCTAAGTCACGGACAGAGATTTTTTTTTTGTGTTGTTTTTTTTAGTTCAGTTGTGCGGCAGGCATCACGATGATGGATCTACATGGGGGGACATTTAATAAATAGAAGAATTGTCAAAAACGGCCTCCTGTATTTTTGACACTTTTTTCTGGTGAATGAGACATATGGGGAGTGGCAGGATCTGGGGGCCCCCTTATTAAAGGGGGCTTCCAGATTCCAATAAGCCCCCTCCCCGCAGACCCCCACAACCACAGCCCATGGTTGTTGGGAAGAGGCCCTTGTCCCCATTAACATGGGGACAAGGTTATTTGGAGTGAAAGGGGAAGGGGCAGAGCTCTTGTCTTCCCTGCTGCCATCCATATTTTGCTACCATTCATTATCGACCCTTGTTTGTTTCTTTGTGACGGGAGGGCCTGTGGAACCCAGAATCCCTTGGAGAGGTTGGAAAACCCTTGTTTCAGCTCTGCATGCACCTCCTATGTCTAAGTTACCCTGTGTCCATTTGGGGCACAGGGTGACTGAGAAAATGTGGCTTGGATTATTTAAAATGGGACAGTAATATGTATCCACAATATTTCCCAGGATATATATAAAAACTATTCTTTCATTTGTTTGATTCTGAACTCAACAGGTTAATTGAAAGAGCTGATCACATTGGCCTTTGTACGATGTAGGAGACAGGCCGACTTCTACTGGAGCTCCTGCTATTGTGAGAAGGTGTCCTGTGTTTATACTTATGATAATGTATAATCTACTGTGTGAGGCTCTGTGACAACAAGTCGGACCTGTAGTGAAATCCTGATTAACCACAACAAAGGCCAGGTGGGCATGGAGTCCCATTTGGCTGCTTTAAGGGACTAGTAAATTAGCTCATGTTAATTTATGTTTCTGGTTACAGGTGTACTGTTAGAGTAATATGAGCGGGGGAAGGGAGGGGGACCTCCTCTTCAAATGTATATAAGACTGTATTCTTGTTCTAATAAACAGTTCATGCTGAGCAACCAAATGAGTATTGCCGCATCTTCGGTTGTCAGCAGTTGGAATATCTGATATCTATATTCAGACTGGGAGAAAGCGGTATATGACGAAAGCACTGAAGCGGAGTGTGGGACGTTTCGTTACATTCCTTAACTATGCTTCTGCCTGATCCCTACCTGCACCTGCAACTACTCGTTACTGAACTTTGACTTGTTTACTGACTGTGCTTGTGTTTGAGCCTTACCTGCTTATCTGCTACTAGACCCGAGCTTGCTCATCTCTTGGTGGGGTGATCCTGAGGACCACAACCTGGTACTAACATTCAGCAAATCTCCACCATCAGGCGTTCTGATGAACACCGGTTAGTACTTAGACTCCTCACCTCAGGTGAGCCCGCATCATCTGCCAGGGTGACTGCCTGTGTACCTATCCTGATTGTCAGTGGTAGTCCCACAAATGCTATAGCAACTGGTCTTTGAGCCTGACCCTTGATCATGACAGAATAATGTAGCCTAAACATGGAGGCCGCTATAGCAAACGTTGTGACTCCTCTTAGGCAGAAAATTGCTGAGCTGCAGGAATTTGGTGTTACCTACCAAGAAATAGTAGCCAAACTAGAAAATAAGGTGGAAAGGCAACAGGAGAAAATTCATACTCTGCAGGGACTACAGCTGGATGCTGATGATACTAACATACATATGTCTCAGCCTAAACCATCTAGGTTTAAGGGAGACCGCCACCATTGCAGGGGTTTCCTTAATTAGTGTCGTATATACTTCCAAATGCACCCTGCTGCATTTCCTTCTAAGAAAAAGGGAGGTAATGTTTATTATCTGACTTCTGACTGGAGAAGCTCTAGTTTTGGGCCTCCCGTTATATAGAAAAAGACGTTACCACTTTGAATAATCTTAAGACTTTCTTGGCCACAATAAATCAGGTTTTTGATTATCCCAACTTCTGTGCTACTGCCAAACCAAAGTTGCATAGTCTGCGGCAGCATAAAAGCTCTCATAAACGCTCTGTCGCTAAGTACACAGCTGAGTTCAGAGGTTGGATACCACTTGGAACCCTGCAGTGCAATAAAAGTTAGTTCCGCCAAGGACTTTCTGAACTGGTAAAGAATGAGCTTGCCAGAGTAGACTCCTAATGATCTTGAGGCCTTCATCCAATTATGTATCCGAATTGATCAGAGGCTTACAGAAAGGAGAAAGGAAAGGCTGAGAATGTTTGGAAGTAATGGTGGCTAGACATGGGAACTGTCCCGTTTCGTATATAAAAAAATTTGTAATTCGTAATTCGTGTACGAAATTCCGTTCAAATTCGTACGAAATACAAATTTCGTACGAATCGTAAAAAAAATTACGAATCGTTAGTAAAGTTACGAATCGCTACGAATCGTTAGCGGCTACTGAATTGTCGGTTCTCATAACACAGAGAACAATTCGAATCCAACTACAAATATCGAATTTCAATTTCAAGTTACGAATCGTTTTGAATCGTTACGAATCATTACGAATAGTTAGTAAATCCAACTACAAATATCGAGAACAGTCATTCATTGAAAAAAAAAAAAAAAAAAAGCGTGGGGGTCCCCCCAAATTCAATAACCAGGCCCTTCAAGTCTGGTATGGATATTAAGGGGAACCCCAGCCAAAAAAAAATGGCGTGGGGTCCCCCCCAAATATCCATACCAGACCCTTCAGGTCTGGGATGGATTTTAAGGGGAACCCTGGCCAAAAAAAAATAAAAAATGGCGTAGGGTCCCCCTCAAAATCCATACCAGACCCTTTATCCGAGCACGCAACCTGGCAGGCCGCAGGAAAAGAGGGGGGGACGAGAGCGCCCCCCCCTTCCGCCTGAACCGTACCAGGCCACATGCCCTCAACATTGGGAGGGTGCTTTGGGTTCCCCCCCAAAGCACCTTGTCCCCATGTTGATGAGGACAAGGGCCTCATCCCCACAACCCTGGCCGGTGGTTGTGGGGGTCTGCGGGCGGGGGGCTTATCGGAATCTGGAAGCCCCCTTTAACAAGGGGACCCCCAGATCCCCCCCCCCCCCGTGTGAAATGGTAAGGGGGTACAAAAGTACCCCTACCATTTCACCAAAAAAGGTGACAAAAATGGTAAAAATGACAGGAGACAGTCTTTGACAATTCCTTTATTAAAATCTTCTTTCTTCATCCTTCGGTTTCTTCATCTTCTCCTTCCGTCATCTTCTTCCATCTTCTTCTTCCATCTCCTTCTTCCTTCGATTCGCTTCTTCTTGCTCCGGTCTTCTCGTCCTTCTCGTCCGGCATCGGCGTCGGCGTCTCTTCTCGCAGGCCGCTCCTCGCAATGGAGGCTCCCGCTGTGTGAGGCTTCGCTCCGGCTGACAGGTCTTTTATAACGAAGGCACCACCTGGTGACCCCGCCCCCTCTGACGTAATGGGGAAAGCCATAGGGAAGTCCCCATGACGTCCCCGTGCGTCAGAGGGGGGCGGGGTCACCAGGTGCCCTCCGTTATAAAAGACCTGTCAGCCGGAGCGAAGCCTCACACAGCGGGAGCCTCCCATTGCGAGGAGCGGCCTGCGAGAAGAGACGCCGATGCCGGACGAGAAGGACGAGAAGACCGGAGCAAGAAGAAGCGAATCGAAGGACGAAGAAGATGGAAGAAGATGGAAGAAGATGACGGAAGGAGAAGATGAAGAAACCGAAGGATGAAGAAAGAAGAAAGAAGATTTTAATAAAGGAATTGTCAAAGACTGTCTCCTGTCATTTTTACAATTTTTGCCACTTTTTTGGTGAAATGGTAGGGGTACTTTTGTACCCCCTTACCATTTCACACAGGGGGGGGCGGGATCTGGGGGTCCACTTGTTAAAGGGGGCTTCCAGATTCCGATAAGCCCCCTGCCCGCAGACCCCCACAACCACTGGCCAAGGTTGTGGGGAAGAGGCCCTTGTCCTCATCAACATGGGGACAAGGTGCTTTGGGGGTCTCAGACCCCCAAAGCATCCTCCCAATGTTGAGGGCATGTGGCCTGGTACAGTTCAGGCGGGAGGGGGGGCCGCTCTCGTCCCCCCTCTTTTCCTGCGGCCTGCCAGGTTGCGTGCTCGGATAAGGGTCTGGTATGGATTTTGAGGGGGACCCCACACCATTTTTTTTGGCTGGGGTTCCCCTTAAAATCCATCCCAGACCTCAAGGGTCTGGTATGGATTTTGAGGGGGACCCTACGCCATTTTTTTTTTTTTTTGGCTGGGGTCCCCCTTAATATCCATCCCAGACCTGAAGGGCCTGGTTATTGAATTTGGGGGGGACCCCTACGCATTTTTTTATCAATGACTTCAATGAATGACTGTTCTCTGTGTTACGGATCCGACAATTCATTTGCCGGCAATAGCCGCAAGTGATTTTAAATAGCCTTTTTTTCCTGCAAAAATGACACATTGTACAGAGACAGTTCTCTATATTAGATATACTGAATCTCAAATCATTCGAAGCATTCGTTATATCCGCTATTATAATTTCTTTCATATTAGTTGAAATTAGATATTTGTTAGTTGTTGTATTCGAATTGTTCTCTGTATTACGGGAATCGGCAATTAGCCGCGAGTGATTTCAAATAGCTTTTTTTTTCCTGCAAAAAATGACACATTGTACAGAGAGAGTTCTAAGCACGGGAAACATGACCCCCCTTCATAGGCATACTATAGAGTATATAGTATATAGAAGGGGCGCATGTTTCCCGTGCTTAGAACTCTGTACGGAATTCGTATTAAAAAAAATTCGTACTACAGCTTCGTAAATTCGTACGAATTTCGAAAAATCCGTACGAATTACGAATTCGTACGAAACGAATCGCACATGTCTAATGGTGGCATGGGTTTCTCTGCTAGTCTATTTGTTCAGCAGGATTCAAAAGTTTCTCATGGTTCTAACACTCCTGAGCAGAGGCGGCTCTAGGCTTTGTGAGGCCTTAGGCAAAACTTGGACATGAGGCCCCACTCACGCCCATAATGGGAAAAATAATTTAAGCAATAAAAATTAACAGTGTGCCATTATTCAGGATGGAGGCAGGAAAAAGGGGCTGGTAAATGTCATTTACCAGCCCCTATTTTTACTAAAAGAACACAGTGCAAAATAGGCGGCTGCGAGGCCCCTGGGAGGGCGAGGCCTTAGGCGACCGCCTTTTTTGCCTAATTAGAGAGCCGCCTCTGCTCCTGAGCCTTTGCAGGTCTATTCTATTAAGAGATCCCTTTCCATTCAGGCGAGATACAGAATAAGTTCAGAAAACGTATGTCTATATTGTAAGGAGTCTGGTCATTACGCAGTTAATTGTTCTAACATAGTTAGAAGAACAATTGCTGCGATTGATGTGATTGTACTTGAACAAATAAACTCCATTACCCAGTCTATCTCCCCATTGATTCACAAAAAAAAATAAAGTAAATTCTTTACTAAGTAATTTTGTCATCCCTATTAAACTTATCTAAGGGGAATTGAAATTCCTTGCTCAGCTATGCTGGACTTCAGGGCTGGGGGGAACATTATGGACATAGAATTTGCCCACAGCAATCATTTTCAGGAAGAAATACATCTGCTCCGATTGATAGGGAGACAGTTCATGGTTCACCTTTATTTTCAGGACCTGTTACCCATAAAACGGTTCCTCTGGTACTCCAGTTTGAGGCTGACCATCGTGAGACCATCAGCTTTCAGCTGATCACGTTACCTAAATTCCCTGTCATTCGGGGCATTCCTTGGTTCTTCACTCACAATCCCTCCATCAACTGGGAAGCACGGACTATAAATTTTACATTCCCCCCTTGCAAGAAATACTGTAATGAACTTTGTCGAACAAGTTCTCCACTGATCAAGGAGTCACAAGTGGATGTGGTTGAAATTCAGTCATATAACAACCTGACTCCACAATATCATGAGTTCCAGGATGTCTGTCATAAGAAGAATGCTGATTAATTACCTCCTCGCCCAGATGATTGTCCCATTGAACTGCCCCAGGGGCAGAAATACCCTTTGGTCGCATTTTCAATCTGTCAGAACCTGAATTAAAGGTGCTTAGGGAGTGACTTGATGATAATTTAGAGAAGGGCTTCATTAGACCCGACACATCTCCTGCAAAGGCAGCCCTGTTCTTTGTAAAATATAAAGATTCCACCTTGCATCCATGCATTGACTACAGGGACATGAATATAATCACTATTACCGTATATACTTGAGTATAGGCCGACACGAATAAAAGCCGAGGCACCTGATTTTACCACAAAAAAATGGAAAAACTTATTGACTCCAGTATAAGCCTATGGTGAGAAATGTGCAGCTACTGTAAGTGGAAAAGAGGGTCAACAATGCCCATTTGCAGCCTCACTGTGCCCATTTGCATGCCTCACTGTGCCCATTTGCAGCCATAGGTCCCCCAAACTTCAATCTTGGTAGTTAAGAGTTCCTAGATGCCCCCTATCTGCAGACAAAATTTGCGGTCTCTGGACCCGATGGGTCCTGAAATAAAATTGCTACAGATGGACACTATGTTGGGGCCACTTGATGCTAGGAACCCTAAATTTGGTATGCAAACTATCGCTACAACATATCCAAACGTGGGGTTCCTATTACCAAGTGGCCCGAGTCAGTTCAGAAAATGTCAAGCACTTTTCTGCACCAGAGAATGACATGTTCCGAACCTACTTTGGGGCCCCGTATCTCGGGGCCACTTAGTGCTAGGAACCCCACCTTCGGATATGTTATAGTGTTGCACACCAAATTTGGGGTTCCTAGCACCAAGAGGCCCCGAGATACGGGGCCCCAAAGTCGGGTCGGAAAATGTAATTTTCTGCTGCAGAAAAGTGCTTGACTCAAGTATAAGCCGAGGGGGGCACTTTCAGTACAATAAAATGTGCTGAAAAACTCAGCTTATACTCGAGTATATACGGTAACTATTATCCACTTCTTTTAATCTTTGAAATGTTGGAAAAATTCCACTTAGCCAAAGTCTTTACAAAACTAGACTTATGGGGGGTATATAACCTCATCCGCATTTGTCAAGAAGACAAATGGAAAACCGCCTTTAGAACCAGATATGGGCATTTTGAGTCCTAGGTTATGCCTTTTAGCCTTTGCAATGCCCCTGAAACTTTCCAACACTTCATCACCAATGTTTTTCGTGATCTCTTGGACCTGTTTGTGATCGCTTAACGGGATGATATTCTCATCTTCTCTGATAACCTGGAGCAGCATCCCAAGCATATTTGCTCTGTCTTTGAACCGATAAGGAAGAACCATATTCATTTTTTTCTGCCAAGAGATTGTCTTCTTGACAAGCACGTTGGTCTCTATTCTTTTCCAGGTTCAATTTTATTATCTTCTATTGACCTGGATCGAGAAATGGTAAGGCTGATGTCTTATCAAGGATGTTGTCTGAGCCACTCCGGGGGGGGGGGGGAAACACTGAATCAGAAGAGGAGATTAAGGGGGGGATATGATCAACATGCATAAATACATAAGGGGTCCATATAGTGATCTTGGTGTTGAGTTATTCACCTTAAAGTCATCACAGAGGACAAGGGGGCACTTTTTATGCTTAGAATTTTTTTTTTTTTATCTCCAAATACAGAAAGGTTTCCTCACAGTAAGCGCTGTGAAAATGTGAAATAGACCCCGGATATAGAAGACTCGGGACCTCCTTCCTCCTGCTGGTGACTCCTCTAGTGATATAAAGATCTATATAGAGGAATCAGGACCTCCTTTCTCCTGCTGGTGATCCCTCTAGTGATATAAAGATCTATATAGAGGAATCAGGACCTCCTTTCTCCTGCTGGTGATCCCTCTAGTGATATAAAGATCTATATAGAGGAATCAGGACCTCCTTTCTCCTGCTGGTGATCCCTCTAGTGATATAAAGATCTATATAGAGGAATCAGGACCTCCTTTCTCCTGCTGGTGATCCCTCTAGTGATATAAAGATCTATATAGAGGAATCAGGACCTCCTTCCTCCTGCTGGTGATCCCTCTAGTGATATAAAGATCTATATAGAGGAATCAGGACCTCCTTCCTCCTGCTGGTGATCCCTCTAGTGATATTAAGATCTATATAGAGGAATCAGGACCTCCTTCCTCCTGCTGGTGATCCCTCTAGTGATATAAAGATCTATATAGAGGAATCAGGACCTCCTTCCTCCTGCTGGTGATACCTCTAGTGATATAAAGATCTATATAGAGGAATCAGGACCTCCTTCCTCCTGCTGGTGACCTCTCTAGTGATATTAAGATCTATATAGAGGAATCAGGACCTCCTTCCTCCTGCTGGTGACCTCTCTAGTGATATTAAGATCTATATAGAGGAATCAGGACCTCCTTCCTCCTGCTGGTGATCCCTCTAGTGATATAAAGATCTATATAGAGGAATCAGGACCTCCTTCATCCTGCTGGTGATCCCTCTAGTGATCTAAAGAAACTATATAGAGCAGTGATGGTGAATTTTGGCGCCCCAGATGTTTTGGAACTACATTTCCCATGATGCTCAACTACACTGCAGAGTGCATGAGCATCATGGGAAATGTAATTCCAAAGCATCTGGGGTGCTAAGGTTCGCCATCACTGATATAGAGAAATCAGGACCTCCTTCCTCCGGCTGGTGATCCCTCTAGTGATATAAAGACCTATATAGAGGAATCAGGACCTCCTTCCTCCTGCTGGTGATCCCTCTAGTGATATAAAGATCTATACAGAGAAATCAGCACCCCCACCCTCCCGCTGGGGATCCCTCTAGTGATAACTAAAGATCTATATAGAGCAGGGGTCTCCAAACTGATGAGATGGCAATCACAGATGCCACCCACAGTAAAGAATTGGATTGATATAATGAATGAAACCCTCCCGAAGGAGAGAGCCGCGTACATAAAGAGATATAATATGAAAGAATTTGATAGGATGTGGAGACCGTGGATAGAGGGAATACACCAGATACAGCTGGAATAGAGGGGGGGGGGGGGGGGGGGGGGGGGGGGAGGTGGGAAAGGTAGTAGGGAAAGGGGGGATAATGAGACAGGAGTAAATCCAGGTAATATCACTCAAAAAGCGTCTCCCTCCTTTTTAGTGGAGGGAATATAGAGTGCCTTTTCTTTATTGTCATAAAGAGATATACCTATGTGTTAAGTACAAAATGTATGTAAAGAAGATACTGGTCCTGGAATATTATGTTGAGATGTAATTATGTTTTATAGATGGAAAAACTAATAAAGATTATAATTAAAAAAAAAAAAATACAAAGAAACTATTCCTCCCACTGATACAAGAAACTATTCAGCCAACTGACACTAACAATAGAGCACCATTTCTCCCACTGATACCAACGATGGGGCGCTGTTCCTCCCAGTGACAACACTGATTGGGGCACTATTCCTCCCACTGATACCAATGATGGGGCACTATTCCTCCCACTGATACCAATGATTGGGGCACTATTCCTCCCACTGATACCAATGATGGGGCACTATTCCTCCCACTGATACCAATGATGGAGCACTATTCCTCCCACTGATACAATGATGGGGCACTATTCCTCCCACTGATACCAATGATGGGGCACTATTCCTCCCACTGATACCAATGATGGGGCACTACTCCTCCCACTGATACCAATGATTGGGGCACTATTCCTCCCACTGATACCAATGATGGGGCACTATTCTTCCCACTGATACCAATGATGGGGCACTATTCCTCCCACTGATACAATGATGGGGCACTATTCCTCCCACTGACACCAATGATGGGACACTTTTCCTCCCAGTGATACTAATGATGGGGCACTATTCCTCCCCCTAATAACAAACGTGGCGATGTTTACTCCCACTGATGCCAGGAAAATTCCCTCTCCCGCTGGCTACAGTCCAGCCCTCTAAAGTCTGAAGGACAATAAACTGCCCCTTTGTTTAGAAAGTTTGGAGACCCCTGTCATAAGAGATAGCCAGCATGGATTTCTAAAAGACCGATATTATGTAATAGTAATTACCCGGGTACTGGTTGCAGTGTCACATTAAGAAGGGCATTCGCATTCAGCAGGAAAGAGCAGGAAATATCCATGACAATATCATTTCGTGTTGTAATTGGAAACGTCTGGGCAAAAATATACAGCTGATTACTGTATGTGACATGGGTTGCATTCATCTGTAGAGAGAAGAAATACAGAACTTATCAGAAAACATCTCGCCATACAGTAAATCTGTACATTACCAGATAGTTACTATTAATATCAGTGTATTCTCTGTGAGGTCAAAAAGGACGTCTCCAGCCAAAAACAACCAGATATATATGAATAGCCCATCAAAAATAAAATAAAAAAAGCAACCTTTGCTGCAATATTCAGCTTTATTGTTGCTTGTGTTTAAAAAAATATATATATTTATGCATTAAACCCACTTGCCTAAGAATTCATCACTCATGCTAGAGAAGTTGCGGACAATCTGGCACTCTCCCACACATACTCTGGTATTGCAAGGGTCTAACCAGCTACTGGAACAAAGTCTTCCAGCTAATTTCCCAGATCACTGGAATACTTACCAAACCTGACCCAATATGGTTGGTAAGTAGGCAAGCATAAAATGGAGTAACAATGGTAATACCACAATTTAGCATACAAAGTGATTAACAGTAAGGACTCGACATTAGATGACATTTGGCATCCAGGTCATCATAAACAGTAGACAGGCCACCTCAAGTGCAACAGTGAGCAGTAGCAAAGTTAAATCTACCGAATGCTGTAACTATACTGCCAGAGCGCATTAATGGTGGCGATGCTAGTCCTAGACTGACTGGGTATGCACTGTCCTAAAGAAAAAGAGTACGGTAGAGGAGGGAGCAGGGGAACCAAGGGATGCTTGTTGAATAATTATTACAGGAAGGGCAGTCCTTTGAGATGTTCTTCTGTTGGCTATCTTTGTGGGCCTTTAACCACCTGATTACCAGTGTTGGTCATCTTACTTTAAAAAAGTAATTAGTTAAGTTACAAATTACTTCTCCTAAAAAGTAATTGCGTTAGTAACTCAGTTACTACATTGGAAAAGTAATTAGTTATGCAGAAAAGTAACTGTGACTTTTTTTTTTAATATTCTATACGTGTAACTAAGGGGTGGGTCTAGTACTACTGTAACCAATGGGTGCATTTATTAATATTGTTATATATCGTGTAACCAAGGGGCTGCTCTATTATTACTCTAACCAAGGGGCATATCTGTTATAGTGTGTAAGCAAGGGGCGGGTCTATTATTATTATATCGTGTAAGGGGCGGATGGCTACAGAAGAGGGTGAATGTTAAATTAATGGGCAGAGCTCGATATATAACAATAATAATAAATGCGCCCCTTGGTTACAGTAATACTAGACCCGCCCCTTAGTTACACGATAGATGCCCCTTGCAGAGTAGCACGAGCATCAGGAGCGTGCGGCATCGCCTCGTACAATTACATATTAACTGCACCTGCGCGATGTAGAGTTCACTCAGAGCTGTTTAGGTTCGGCAATTTTTGGAAGCTCCGTAGTCCTTCGTACTGTGCAAGCGCAGTACAGGGGGGAACTTTTTTGGCAGGACACCGGAATTACACTACTGCCATCTAGTGGCGGTAGATGTAATTGGGGTAACTAAGCCGAAGTAATGGGAACTGAGTTACCATGAGGGGAAAAGTAATCAGTTAGATTACTCGTTACCCTCTAAAGTAACTGCGTTACGTAACTCAGTTTATTTTAACTCAGTTACTTACATCACTGCTGATTACTTTGCACCTAAACCCCCCTCGTGACCAGACCAATTTTTAGCTTTTGGCGCTGACACACTTTGAATGACAATTGCGCGGTCATACAACACTGTACCCAAATGACATTTTTATCATTTTTTTCCCACAAATAGAGCTTTCTTTTGGTGGTATTTAATCACAGTTGGGGTTTTTATTTTTTGCTAAACAAACAAAAAAAGATGGAAAATAAAAAAAAATAAAAAATCATGTTTAATAGTTTGTTATAAAATTTTGCAAACAGGTAATTTTTCTGCTTCATTGATATGCGCTGATGAGGCTGCACTGGTGGGCACTGATAGGCTGCACTGGTGGGGACAGATAAGTCGGTACTGATGGGGACAGCAAAGATGGCACTGATGGGCACGGATGGGTGGCACGGATGGGCACGGATGGGCACTGATGGATGACACTGATGGGCACTGATGGGTGGCACTTACTGGCACTGATGGGCACTGGTAGGTGACACTGATGGGCACTGGTAGGTGACACAGATGAGCACTGGCAGGTGACACTGATGTGCAGCACTGGCACTGTGGGCACTGACAGATGGCACTGTGGGCACTGGTAGGCGGCACTTTAATTGGGCAAAGGTGGGTACCAAGGATTGGGCACATTGCAGTGAGAGGGACTGATGTCCCTCTCACTGCCGCCGGTGATCTGCTTTTTTTTTTTTTTTCTCCTCGTGCTGTCCGCGCGAGGAGGAAAAAAAGCTGATTATTGGCTCTGTTGTTATCACGTGATCAGCTGTCATTGGCTGACAGCTGATCACGTGGTAGGGGTCGGGATCGACCCCTTACTCGGATCTGTGATCCAGCGAGTCTCACAGACTCGCTGATCACAGAGCGCGCCGCGCGCCCTTCAGGGGGCGCGCAGGCAGCTCGTGGCCGGGACGACGTCAATAGACGTCGTCCCGGCACATTAGATCCGCGCTGTAGCCGTCATTCGGCTATAGCGCGGATCTCAGGTAGTTAAGAGAGTTGGGGCACTTAATGACAGCCCCAGTTTGCCTGCATGCAGCAGAGGTATGGTATAGTCTCGGCACAGGTGCACAGGTGTTTCAGATGTGGTAAATACAGTTGGGCCAAACACCCCCCCAGTTCATAAAATACAAAAAATGCTGCGCTAAGGGATCATTAGGTAGTGACCCCTCCTAGTGACGTGAATAGATGAATAAATAAATTAATCCCTCCTATAGAGGTAAATAAAACCCCAAATGGGAAACACCCGGTGTAGTTACTCAGCTGAATTAACTGACACTGAAATAACAACACTGGATGCAAAGTTACATGTGACACATTATACACATATACCTTATAAGAATCAACTGAAAAATGCAATAAAACAATATGTGACTAAAAAATGCAATGAAACAATCTGTGACAAGATCTCTGGTTGCTGATAAGGAAAAGAAAGAGATAAAAACTTTTCTCTAATCAAAAGTCCGGAATCTTGAAGAAAAGGTGAAACCCAAAATCAAAAACAAAGTGTTCAAATATCAATTCCTTTTGAAAGGTGAATGTTGATCACAGCAAGACAGGTTCTCAGTGTAATAAAGAGAGTGAGGCCCCTTACCCCATCCGTTGGACTCCCTTACGAGTCAAAAGCGCAGGCAGAAATGATCCTCTGCAGGGATACAGGATATTCCTCTGTCCTTCTCTCTCCCCCCTAGTGGAACGACCGCGATCCGGAACTCAGTTGCTGGTCACAGGGATCTCCCGACTGTTGCACACGGGCAGGCCGGAGTTGATGGACACCGCAGGTAGCCAATCACAGGGGTCCTAAGCCGTCTGTGTACGCCGGCATCGAGGGTACTCCCCGAGGGGAGATGCAATAGCTGGGGGACCCTCCGAAAGGCACCTGCAGGAAAGAATCAGCACTCAGGCCCCTCGGCCGTGAGTGAAGATTAAAAAAGGGGAAAAAAACGAGCCCCAATAGTGAAATATTGTTTATAACCAGGGGAATATTTTATTGAGATAAAAAAGACCTGAGGTATATTCCATAGATCACAATACTGTACAAAAGAAGCGACACTTTTTCCCTTATTGACAGCAGAGAAAGAGGGAATAGTACTAAAAAACGTACATAGTAAAAATAAAAGCACAAATAAAATAAATATAAAAAAAACGGTTAAATTAAAAACAACAAAATTAACACCCGTGCATGGGAATCAATAGGACACAATGGTATCAACATAACCTGCCCGACATGTTTCGCAATACCTTGCGTCTTCCTGGAGCACAGGTGATATGTTGATCCATCACTTAAATAGTATTTGGTTCAAACCAAGCCTCAATTTGGTTCGGCCGCCATGTTTCCTTGGTTTTTCTCACCATATTGTGTCTGGACCAAGCCTCGATTTCATCCAGGCACCATTTTTTTGTAGCTCAGGAATAAACCAGACAATTTGATCGGAATATCCCTTTCCTAGTCAGCATCCCCTATTTAGATCAAATAATTCATACATTGAACAACTTTACTTGAACAACTTTACTTAAACGTGCCTTTCAAACAAAAGGAAAGAAAAAAGAGGGGAAGTGGAGGGGGGGAAGGTTAAGAAAATCAAGGTCTGTTAGACTAAACTAGAATTGCAGGTCTATCCAAACTGCAAGGGACCATATGACGATAGGGTGTGATTACGCCTAGGGTTGATCCATCTCTATTTAACCTCCATAGTCGTTCAACAGACCCAAACCTCCCCCATGGTGGTATAGTTGGACAGGATATAGGCCCTCCCTCCCCAAGTAGGGACAGGAGTTGGAACATATAAAATCACGTCAGTTCATATACATGCCAGACACTTCAAACTCGTGACAATCCGAGAAAATGGGGGGGGGCGACCCCCCCTCCCCGTGTCGATCGTCAAGCATTGTCTATGAATGCGTTAATTTCAATATCTACATTCAGGCCAAATGGTTTAAGACTCTTGATCTTATATATCCAACTCATCTCGAGTTTTGATATAGCTCTCCTCTTGGGTCCCCCTCTCCAGGGTAATTTCAGTTTATCAATTCCTATAAGAGAGGTACCTTTGGGATTTTGCTTATGTATCTCTAAATAATGTTTGGAGACCGGGTGTCCCTTGAATCCCCTTCTTATATTCCCCAAATGTTCCCCCAACCTAACTTGGAGAGGTCGTACTGTGCGTCCTACATAGTGAAGGCCGCAGGGGCAGGTCAGGAGGTAGACTACTCCTGTTGTGGAACAAGTAATGAAAGATTTAATGGAGAAGGTCTGATTAGTAATTCTTGAACAGAATTCCATGGTTCTTCTTTCTTTTATGCTATTAACTGTACAAACTGCACAGTTATTGCATTTATAGAACCCCGTCATATTTTGAAAGAACATAAGTTTATTTATAGGTGGATCACAGACATTTACCGCGATTTTCTGTTTGATTGAAGGGACACCTCTAAAGACTACCTGGGGTTTTTCTGGCAGGGATGAACCCAACACTTGATCATTTTTTATTATGTGCCAATGTCTCCTGATCATCTTTTTTATGGAAAAATGTTGTTGTGAGTACCTAGTGATGAAAGGACATTGAAAGTTGTTGAAAGTGGACCCATCCTCTCCTCCTCGTATATTTTCTTTGAGGAGAAGGTCACGATCAACCAATCTAACTTCCATGTATTTTTCTTTAAGGGACTCTGCATCATAACCTTTTACTGTTAGTCTCTCTGTTAGGACCTTTGCTTGCACATCAAAGTCCTCCACCCGCGAACAATTCCGCCTCAAGCGGATAAATTGGCTTTTTGGTATCGATTCTAGCCATGCATTATGGTGGCAACTGTCCCGGGGAATGAATGCGTTTCTGTCTGTACTTTTGAAAAAGGTGGACCAATATGATTAAAAACAATGGCTGAGAGGAGGAGCTTCTTATTCTGGACTTTCTTAGATGGTGTAATTCAATCGAAAATTTGTATCCATATGTTGGATTAGATGGCTCACCGGGATTTTATCTCCGGTGGTTGAAGTCCCTGGACTAAATGTCCTGGCGTGATATCGATAAGGGGCGTCTGTGAGACACACTGAGGTCGGGTATGGTGGCCCTGAAGAATCAAAACATTTATGAATATTTGTATAACAAGGGTAGATTAGAACTAAAATATAATAGAAGATGCCACTCAAGATGTATTGTATATATTTTTCACAGACCTGTATTCTGTGTATCTGGATAAATCTTCGTCGGGTTAAACTGATAATTTTAGTGTCATAGGTAGTTCGATGGGTCTGGGAAGAGAGTTAATCAAAGATGTCCAGGGTAAAAAAGCCATAGTCACCAGCGAATAACCCCCCTAAATAGAAGGGAGATCCCACATATAGAGCTATGCAGAGTTAGATTGTGGCTGAGGAATGTAGCTATATTTTGGTTGTATTTATATTTATATATATATGAAGAGTGTTAGTGGGTACACTGTATGTTATATACTTTTTTACAAAGAAAATAATGCTCACCACGTCTAAATTTTTTGGTTGGAATAATTAATTACCTTATTTTACAACGTGTGTCCCAGTTTACATTCTAGTGGCTTTCCATAAAAAGGAAGGTAGAGAAGATTCTATTAAGTAGCAAGGGGGCTGTAAGCCACAATCTAATAACCAGTGCAAAGCATAGACAAAAAAAAACCTAGAGAGAAAATCCTCAGTAATTGGTTCACACCCCAGCAGGGATTGTGATGCCAAATAGAGTGTGTGTATATCAGCAATGAAGGCAGCCCGACAGCGAGGATTGAGGGTATTCCCTAATTATTATGATCTAATTATAAAGGAAATAGAGAGGCAAAAAAACTTTTATTTACCCATGCAATTGTTTCAGATCCGCACGTCTCCTCCTCAGATTGACTGCTGCAATCTACTGAGTGAGACGGGCGGTCTATTTAAATCCAATTCCCCGCCTAGCAATCAGCTGTTGTCAATACAGCTGATTGCGGATGGCAAGGGAGTATTGCAGCGCCTCCCTAACTCGGCCCCCCGAGTGCTGCGCGCGCATCCGGGTCCCGCGCACCAATCACTGGTGCGCATTGTGACCCGGACACGCCCACAGCTCCCGCCGGCACGTCAAGCTTCAACGGCGAGCAACGTGTGCTCGCCAGGTGAAGCAGTATGGGGTCCCGTCGCCAGTCCTTGACGTCGGAAATCCCCAGTATGCCGCTCCGTCCATTCCGAAGAATGGGCGGGCGGCTGGGCGTGCCGGGCGGCTCACTGGACAGCCCCTCATCTTTAATCACCGCCGTATGTATGTCAGAGTAAAGGTTTGCCGTCATTAGAAGCTCCTTCGGCCAGGCATTTCACAGCGGGTCTAGAGTACAAAAGGAAGAAAGCAAACAAAAAAAAAAAAGGGGAGGGGAGACGGGGAGTACAAGAAAGCAATTTATACAGATGAATCCTAAACAAGTGGCAAATGCAGACATGTTGTTGCCTCAAAATTCACATAGATCTAAAGAACAGTTACAAAGAAAACAATTATATAGATAGATTGTGGCAACTGACATATGTGAACATATTGTTGCCTCGAGATCTATATAGATTTAAAGCATAACATCATAGTATGATATCGCAGTTATACAGATGGATCATGACAAAGTGGCATATGCCGACATATTGTTGCCTAAACATTCATACAGATCTGAAAAATAACTACAAAAGAAAAAGTTATATAGATAGACTATAACAAATGACATATATAAATATGTTGCTGCCTAGAGATCCATATAGATTGGAAGCATAACACCATAGTGTAGTATCGCAGAAGCGTATATGGAGCCATCATATATTGCTTTAGTTTGTTCATTCCTAGATTCAAGAGACTGGATGCCGTAAGTTAGAGTACTTCTGATAGTTATTGCAAAAAAGAGGGGACATTGTCTCCTAAAGATACATTGTATATTTTCAAAATTATATACAGCATACAGAGTAAAGAAAAACGACATATTGGAGTATCAGAGTGTGGTTATTATGTTATCACTAAGGCGGGTCTAGAGTCACATTCACAGCATTTTTATATACAGGGTTTGTGTATATGGTCCCAGATTGATTTGGGAAACACCTAAAGCAGAGGGGAAAGGGATGGTTACAGTATGATTTTCAAAAAAGTGGTGGAATTATTTATTTTTCCATCCCACCAGAGGAAAAGCCTTCCAAAAATGGTTTAAACCAGATTGCCTCGTTGAGGCCTGGAGTATGGGTTGCCCTAAGCTTGAAAATCCATCGTGCTTCCAATTGGAGAAGAGATTTATTCCAATCTCCTCCTCTTGGATTGGGATGGACACGATCTAGGATGAGGAATTTAATGTTTGGGAATTTGCCCGCATGTATAGTGGTGGTATGTCTCCCAAGAGGGAGATCTGGATCACATATTTTCATGCTGTGAATGTGTCTGTAGGCCCTTTTCCAGAACTCTAGCTTAGTTTTCCCTATATAGAAACAGGAACACTCGCATTGCAATAGATAGATGACTCCTAACGTTTTGCAGTTAGCAAAATGTCTGGCTTTAAATATTTGGCCATCTGGTAATTTTGGATTCTTCTCCACCCACATATATTTGCAATATTTGCATGACCCGCACATATAAGTACCCTTATATTTGCAGTGTGTCTTAGTATTGACATTGTATTCACTGCTGGTTATTTGATCTCTCAAGGAGGAAGTTCTCCTGAATGTAAATAAGGGTTTTTCTGTTACATATGGGCCCAGAGTGGGGTCCTCGGTTAAAAGGTGCCAGTATTTGTGTACTATTTTTCTAACTTGCTGTTCCTGATTCCCAAATCTAGATATAATTCTCAAAGGATTCATATCATCTTTGGATTTTTTTGAATGTAGGAGATGATCCCTACTGCGTATGCAGGCCTGTTGAAAAGCCCTTTTCAATGAGGCATGTGAGTATCCCCTTTCCAGGAGACGGTCACGGAGGTTGTCGGCCTCTTGTTTAAAGATGTTATCGTCCGTACAATTTCGTCTAATTCTTAAGAATTGACCGTATGGTATAGAGTTTAACAAGGGTTGTGGATGGAAGCTGGTCGCATGCAAAATTGCATTTCCAGCTGTTGGTTTTCTATAGAGTTTAGTAAGTAATTTACCTTCCTCGCCCTTATAAACTTCTACATCCAAGAACGCAATATTGGTGTGGCTGTATGACATAGTAAAATTCAAATTGAATTCATTCCTATTCATCCTGGATAGGCATTGTTGTAACAGATCCGATGGGCCGTCCCAGACGATGAAGATGTCGTCGATGTACCGGTACCACCCTAGGATGTGGTCCGTGTACATCGACAAGTCTTCATCGTCTAGGACCGTTTTCTCCCACTCCCCCAGGTACAGGTTGGCGTAGGATGGGGCACAACATGTCCCCATCGCTACCCCCTGTACCTGGAGGTAGTGGGAGCCATTGAAGGTAAAAGCATTATGCTCTAATAATGTAGATATTGAAATTAACGCATTCATAGACAATGCTTGACGATCGACACGGGGAGGGGGGGGTCGGCCCCCCCCATTTTCTCAGATTGTCACGAGTTTGAAGTGTCTGGCATGTATATGAACTGACGTGATTTTATATGTTCCAACTCCTGTCCCTACTTGGGGAGGGAGGGCCTATATCCTGTCCAACTATACCACCATGGGGGAGGTTTGGGTCTGTTGAACGACTATGGAGGTTAAATAGAGATGGATCAACCCTAGGCATAATCACACCCTATCGTCATATGGTCCCTTGCAGTTTGGATAGACCTGCAATTCTAGTTTAGTCTAACAGACCTTGATTTTCTTAACCTTCCCCCCCCTCCACTTCCCCTCTTTTTTCTTTCCTTTTGTTTGAAAGGCACGTTTAAGTAAAGTTGTTTAAGTAAAGTTGTTCAATGTATGAATTATTTGATCTAAATAGGGGATGCTGACTAGGAAAGGGATATTCCGATCAAATTGTCTGGTTTATTCCTGGGCTACAAAAAAATGGTGCCTGGATGAAATCGAGGCTTGGTCCAGACACAATATGGTGAGAAAAACCAAGGAAACATGGCGGGCGAACCAAATTGAGGCTTGGTTTGAACCAAATACTATTTAAGTGATGGATCAACATATCACCTGTGCTCCAGGAAGACGCAAGGTATTGCGAAACATGTCGGGCAGGTTATGTTGATACCATTGCGTCCTATTGATTCCCATGCACGGGTGTTAATTTTGTTGTTTTTAATTTAACCGTTTTTTTTATATTTATTTTATTTGTGCTTTTATTTTTACTATGTACGTTTTTTAGTACTATTCCCTCTTTCTCTGCTGTCAATAAGGGAAAAAGTGTCGCTTCTTTTGTACAGTATTGTGATCTATGGAATATACCTCAGGTCTTTTTTATCTCAATAAAATATTCCCCTGGTTATAAACAATATTTCACTATTGGGGCTCGTTTTTTTTCCCTTTTTTAATCTTCACTCACGGCCGAGGGGCCTGAGTGCTGATTCTTTCCTGCAGGTGCCTTTCGGAGGGTCCCCCAGCTATTGCATCTCCCCTCAGGGAGTACCCTCGATGCCGGTGTTCTATCACCAAGTGTCCGGCTGTCATAGGTGTCCGAAGTCTACTGCGCATGCGCAGTCCAGGATCCAGAAGATTTTCGGAAATTGTCGGAAGATGAGCGGCGCCTGCGCCGTGAGTCGAGAGAAGCCCCCACCATCCAAGCGGACATAGGGTTAGTCAAATTTGAGAGGGCCCCTCGCGGGCTCGCTTCGCTCGCCAGCATCGGGCACGGCCTCGCTGCGCTCGGCACTTTTATATTCTAACTCTATGTCCACTGGGATGGTGGGGCTTGAAAGTGGACTCACGGCGCAGGCGCCGTTCATCCTCGGCAATTTTCGGAATATGGGCGTTCTGTGTACTGCGCATGCGCAGTACATCTCGGACACTTGGTGATGGGGGACGGATAATGATACAACACCGGCGTACACAGACGGCTTAGGACCCCTGTGATTGGCTACCTGCGGTGTCCATCAACTCCGGCCCGCCCGTGTGCAGCAGTCGGGAGATCCCTGTGACCAGCAACTGAGTTCCGGATCGCGGTCGTTCCACTAGGGGGGAGAGAGAAGGACAGAGGAATATCCTGTATCCCTGTAGAGGATCTTTTCTGCCTGCGCTTTTGACTCCGCTCGTAAGGGAGTCCAACGGATGGGGTAAGGGGCCTCACTCTCTTTATTACACTGAGAACCTGTCTTGCTGTGATCAACATTCACCTTTCAAAAGGAATTGATATTTGAACACTTTGTTTTTGATTTTGGGTTTCACCTTTTCTTCAAAGATTCCGGACTTTTGATTAGAGAAATGTTTTTATCTCTTTCTTTTCCTTATCAGCAACCAGAGATCTTGTCACAGATTGTTTCATTGCATTTTTTTAGTCACATATTGTTTTATTGCATTTTTCAGTTGATTCTTATAAGGTATATGTGTATAATGTGTCACATGTAACTTTGCATCCAGTGTTGTTATTTCAGTGTCAGTTAATTTCAGCTGAGTAACTACACCGGGTGTTTCCCACTTGGGGTTTTATTTACCTCATATAGGAGGGATTCATTTATTTATTCATCTATTCACGTCACTAGGAGGGGTCACTACCTAATGATCCCTTAGCGCAGCATTTTTTGTATTTTATGTTTGGGTGCCTGATAGATATTTATGGTTACTTTCTGCAGCTTTTACCACTTAATTTGTTCACTTACCACATTTTTTCTAGCGCAGTATTATTATTTTTTCTTTACCCCCCCAGTTCAGTTTGAGCCAGGACCCTCAAACATCGCAAAAGTTCAGAACCGAACCGCAAACCCTATTAAAGTCTACGGGACCCAAACTTGAAAAAAATCAAACGTGCCATTTTGAAGGCTTATAAGCAAGTTATAAAAAAGGTTTGGGGGCCCGGGTACTGCCTGGGGTACATGTATCAATGCCAAACTTTTCTTAAAAAAAATAAAGTTTTTTAAAGGAGCAGTGATTTTAATGATGGTTAAAGTGAAACAATAAAAATAAAAGATTCCTTTAAATATAGTGTCTGGGGTCCCCGCGGTCTGCCTGTAAAGTGGTGCATCTGTAGCATGTATAGAACCTGCTGCAGCATAACTGACATATATAAAGGAAAAAATTACATTTAACCACTTGCCGACCGGCGCACGCAGATATACGTTGACAGAATGGCACGTACAGGCAGGAGGGCGTATTTATACGTCCCTCCTTTAGCCTGTCCGTGCCATCGGGAGCGCGCGGGAGCGGCGCGCTCCCGCGCCGGTCGGGACCCCCGTGAGTCCGATCGCGGTCCCCGCGGACTCGATCGCCGCGGGGACCCCCGCAATCGTTTAACGGGGCGGCTGAACGGGGAGATGCCGAGATAAACAGCATCTCCCCGTTCTGCCTAGCAACTAGTGACGCCGATCTCTGCTCCTGTGATTGGAGCAGAGATCAGCATTCACTAGCTGACAGCCACGCCCCCCCCCCCACAGTAAAAAAACACCCCTAGGCATACTTAACCATTACACTGCCCCCTTGTGGTTAACCCCTTCACTGCCAGTGTCATTTATACAGAAATCAATGCATTTAAATGCATTAATTGCTGTAAAAATGACAATGGTCCCAAAAATGTGTCAAAAATGTCCGATGTGTCCGCCATAATGTCGCAGTCACAAAAAAAATCGCAGATCTCCGCCATTAATAATAAAAAAAAATTATTAATAAAAATGCTATAAAACTATCCCCTATCTTGTAAACGCTATAACTTCTGCGCAAACCGATCAATAATCGCTTATTGCAATTTTTTTTTACCAAAAATATGTAGAAGAATACGTATCGGCCTAAACTGAGGAAAAAATATGTTTTTTTATATATTTTTGGGGATATTTATTATAGCAAAAAATAAAAAATAATGCATTTTTTCAAAATTGTCGCTCTATTTTTGTTTATAGCGCAAAAAAATAAAAAACCGCAGGGGCGATCAAATACCACCAAAAGAAAGCTCTATTTCTGGGAAAAAAAGGACGTCAATTTTGTTTGGGAGCCACGTCGCACGACCGCGCAATTGTCAGTTAAAGCGACGCAGTGCCGAATCGCAAAAAGGGGCCTGGTCCTTTGGCTGCAATTGGTCCGGTCTGAAAGTGGTTAAAGTGGATGTAAACTCTGAAAAAAAAACCTGCAAGACAAAGGCATAATGAGCTAGTATTCATCGAATACTAGCTCATTATGAAATACTTACCTTAGATCGAAGAGGTTGTGTCCCTACACACTGCTGTGACTGCACAAAAACATGTCTCCACAGAGTTTATTTCTGAGTTTTGCGGAGCTCCAGCGCTGTGATTGGCACTGAGCCGCGATGATTGTACACTCCCCTCGGTCACGGCATGGCTACTGGAATGACGTTCCGTCGGCAGTCATGCAAATACAGTTGTAGCAAGGTCCTAGGGCCTGCTTTTGGTCTGATGAGAATTTTTGGGCCACGGGATAGCTGACATCCTTCTGTAAGTGGTGGTGGGTTGTGATGGCATAGTGGGGTGTAAGAGGTGTAAAGTTATTGGGCGCCAGACACTTCTTGGATGCAAAAGAGGTTCTAATTTCTTTTAACAGTCCTTTTTTGTATTTTGGAGGGGAGAGAGGGTTAGGGGCCAGGACACCCGTAGGTAGTTGTAATGATTACAGACTCCGAGACTTCAATTGGAGGACAGCCATACATGGAAAGGCATCCAGCATGAAACAACCACATCTGCATGTGCAGAAGGTTGTCTCCTTTGGCTACACAGTCTTTAACAGTTTCCAAAACACAAGACTTAACAGTTCTTTCACTTTCACTACAATCGCTTTCCTTGTAGTTCTCCAATGCAACTGAGCTCCCGGTCTCTCACTTAGACCCACTGATTCGCTATCACTGATCACGCTTGAGCTCCTCCAATCTTCAAGGTGGTATCTTTCCTCAAGCATCACCCCCACTTCTCTGCTTTAACCACTTCAGCCCCGGACCATTTGGCAGCCAAAGGACCAGAGGTCTTTTTTCAATTTCGCACTGCACTACTTTAACTGGTAATTGCGCGGTCATGCAATTTTGTAACCAAACGAAATTTGCGTCCTTTTCTTCCCACAAATAGAGCTTTCTTTTGATGGTATTTGATTGCCTCTGTGATTTTTATTTTTTGCGATATAAACGGAAAAAGAGCGAAAATTTTGAAAAAAAAAAAAAAGAGATTTTCTACTTTTTGTTATAAAAAAAATCTAATAAACTCAATTTTAGTCAAACATTTGGGCCAAAATGTATTCAGCCACATGTCTTTAGTAAAAAAAATGCCAATAAGCGTATATTTATTGGTTTGCGCAAAAGTTATAGCGTCTACAAACTAGAGTACATTTTCTGGAATTTACACCGCTTTTAATTTATGACTGCCTATTTCATTTCTTGAGGTGCTAAAATGGCAGAGAAGTACAAAACCCCCCCAAATGACCCCATTTTGGAAAGTAGACACCCCAAGCTATTTGCTGAGAGGCATGTTGAGCCCATTGAATATTTTTTTTTTTAGTCCCAAGTGATTGAATAAAGACAAAAATAAAAAAGATTTTTTTTTTTTTTTCAAAAAGTTGTCACTAAATGATATATTGCTCACACATGCCATAGTTATATGTGGAATTGCACCCCAAAATACATTTTGCTGCTTCTCCTGAGTATGGGGATACCACATGTGTGGGACTTTTTGGGAGCCTAGCCGCGTACGGGGCCCCGAAACCCAAGCACCGCCTTCAGGATTTCTAAGGGTGCAAATTTTTGATTTCACTCCTCACTACCTATCACCGTTTCGAAGGCCATAAAATGCCAAAATAGCACAAAACCCCCCCAAATGACCCCATTTTGGAAAGTAGACACCCCAAGCTATTTGTTGAGAGGCATGGTGAGTATTTTACAGCTCTCATTTGTTTTTGAAAATGAAGAAAGTAAAGAAAAAAAAAAAATTTTTTTTTTTTTTTTTCAATTTTCAATTTTCCAAAACTTTGTGACAAAAAGCGAGATCTGCAAAATACTCACAATACCTCTCAGCAAATAGCTTGGGGTGTCTACTTTCCAAAATGGGGTCATTTTGGGGGGTTTTATGCCATCTGGGCATTCCATGGCCTCCGAAACTGTGATTGGCAGTGAGAAGTGAAATAAAAAAATTACACCCTTAGAAAGCCTGAAGGCGGTGATTGGTTTTTGGGGTTCCGTACGCAGCTAGGCTCCCAAAAAGTCCCACACATGTGGTATCCCCGTACTCAGGAGAAGCAACAGAATGTATTTTGGGGTGTATTTCCACATATGCCCATGACATGTTTGAGCAATATATCATTTAGTGACAACTTTTTGTAAAAAAAAATATATATATTTTTTTTTTTTCATTATTCAATCTCTTGGGACAAAAAAAAAAAATATTTAATGGGCTCAACATTGCTCTCAGCAAATAGCTTGGGGTGTCTACTTTCCAAAATGGGGTCATTTGGGGGGGGTTTGAACTGTCCTGGCATTTTATGCACAACATTTAGAAGCCTATGTCACACGTCACCCACTCTTCTAACCACTTGTAGACAAAGCCCTTTCTGACACTTTTTGTTTACATGAAAACATATTTTTTTTTTGCAAGAAAATTACGTTGAACCCCCAAACACTATATATATTGTTAAAGCAAAGGCCCTACAGATTAAAATGGTGGGTGTTGCATTTTTTTTTTCCACACAGTATTTGCGCAGCGATTTTTCAAACGCATTTTTTGTGGAAAAAATACACTTTTTTTTATTTTAATGCACTAAAACACACTATATTGCTCAAATTTTTGATGAAATAAAAAATATGATCTTAGGCCGAGTACATGGATACCAAACACGACATGCTTTAAAATTGCGCACAAACACGCAGTGGCGACAAACTACATACATTTTTAAAAGCCTTTAAAAGCCTTTACATGATACCACATTAGATTCACGGAGGAGGTCTACTGCTAAAATTACTGCCCTCGATCTGACCTTCGCGGTGATACCTCACATGCATGGTGCAATTGCTGTTTACATATGACGCCAGACCAACGCTTGTGTACGCCTTTGCGCAAGAGAAGGGGGGGCAGGGGTGCTTTTTTTTTTTTTTTTTTTTTTTTTTTTTTTTTTTTATTTATTTTTCTTTTTTATTTTATTTTTAAACTGTTCCTTCCATTTTTTTTCTTTGTTATGATTTTTATTGTTATCTCAGGGAATGTAAATATCCCCTATGATAGCAATAGGCAGTGACAGGTACTCTTTTTTTGAAAAAATTGGGGTCTATTAGACCCTAGATCTTTCCTCTGCCCTCAAAGCATCTGACCACACCAAGATTGGTGTGATAAAATGCTTTCCCAATTTCCCAATGGCGCGGTTTATATCCGGGAGGGGGGACATTCCCTCCCACTGCTTGTAAAAGCAGTCTAGAGGCTAATTACCCGCTAGAATTGCTTTTACATGAAAGCCGATCACTGGCTGAAAAGAATGATACCAAGATGATACCTAAACCTGCAGGCATCATTCTGGTATAACCATTCAAAGTCCAGCAACATACTGGACATATATTGTAATCTTTTTTTTTTCATGCAGCCTCTTGGCTGAACGAAAAAAAGAGATTGATTGGTGGGTATGCCCACCATTAGAATACCTCCCTTCATCCACCCACTTCTAATGATGGGCATACATGCACCATTTATATATGCCGATGCATGGGGGCATCCTCCCGCAAAAGTTATGCCGTGTACACACGGTCGGAATTTCGACCGTATGTACGTGGCATTAGGAGCCAATCGCTCCCCCCCCCCCTGCTGCCCCCATGCTTCGGCATATATGCTCTTTTTTTTAACTGTGGTGGTGAAATCACCTCCTACAGCGTTGGAGTCGCGGCTTTATGTATCGTGGGAGCAAACGCTGTTGCTGTCAAGATAAATAAATCCGCGTTGCAACTGAATGGCGCACCTGAAAACAAAAAAATGCTCAACACTAAAACACACAGTAAACAAAATTACATACCTGAAAAGCAAGCATGATAAAACATAATAAAACATAATAAAACATAATAAAACATTGCAGAATAGAATGGAGTAAAAAAAGAGCAACAATAGAGAGAGAATAGAGTGAGAGAGAGAACAATAAAACGACAACTATTTTTTTTTTTTTTATTTTTTTGAGATTCACAGGTAAAAAAGCTCCTGACTGAAGCGACTGAATCAAAACGCTACCACAAAAAAAATGTTAGCGATCGCAGGGATCAGGCCTGACTCTGCGAACGCTGCAGTTATGTGTGCTTAGTGTTTTGTAAGTGACAGTGATCGATCGATACTGCACTTGGGTGGGCTGGGCTGGGCGGAGGGGGAAAACGCAGGTGCTAGCAGGTATCTGGGCTGATCCCGCTAACAATGCGTTTTTTTTTTGGAACCCTAAACTGCTGGGACGCTAGTATAGATCTGATCAGATCAGATATTGATCTGTTCAGATACTGTGCCACTAAGGGAGGTGTATGCTTTGCGCGTGGGTGTTTGCGGTACTGGCACTAACCTGGGGCGACGCAGACCTTATTTGACCCTAAAACCTAATTGATATCACCCGCCGGGCGATCAGGGGGTTAAACCGTTATTGGGTAATAAATGGCGGGTGCCCTGACAGTATAAAAAAACAAGCTAACTAACCAGCGTCACCCGTAACAGTAATACAAAAAAAAACTGGTTACCTAGCGACACTAATGCAGCGATCAGAAAAACGATCGCTTAGTGACACTGGCAAAAGGGGGTGAAAGGGTTAACTAGGGGCAATCAGGGGGTTAAACCTTTATTAGGTAATATATGGGGGTACCTGACGCTATATAAAAACCTGACGGGGAACCTAAATAACGAAATAACTAACTGGCTAACCAGCGTCACCAGTGACAGTTATACAGTGATCACTGGTGAAAGGGTTAACTCTAGGGGCAATCAGGGGGTTAAAACCTTTATTTAGGTTGTAATATGGGGGTACCTGACCTATAAACCTATTTATGAACCTATATAAACATGGCGGTTACCTAAAAAAAAAAAAATGGTTACCTAGCGACACTAATGCAGCGATCAGAAAAACGATCGCTTAGTGACACTGGCAAAAGGGGGTGAAAGGGTTAACTAGGGGCAATCAGGGGGTTAAAACCTTTATTAGGTAATATATGGGGGTACCTGACGCTATATAAAAACCTGACGGGGAACCTAAATAACGAAATAACTAACTGGCTAACCAGCGTCACCAGTGACAGTTATACTGTGATCACTGGTGAAAGGGTTAACTCTAGGGGCAATCAGGGGGTTAAAACCTTTATTTAGGTTGTAATATGGGGGTACCTGACCTATAAACCTATTTATGAACCTATATAAACATGGCGGTTACCTAAAAAAAAAAAAAAAATGGTTACCTAGCGACAGCAGTGACACTAATACAGCGATCAGAAAAACGATCGCTTAGTGACACTGGCAAAAGGGGGTGAAAGGGTTACCTGGGGGGCAATCAAGGGGTTAAACCTTTATTAGGGGGGGGTGGGGGGCTACCTTGGACCTAAAACTAACTGCCCTGACAGTTATTACAGTCACACTGACACTAAATGCAGTGATCAGTAAAAAAATGATCACTGCAATTAGTGACACTGTGACTGGGGGGGGAGGGGGTGATCTGGGGGGTGATCAGGGGGTGACAGGGGGGTGTTTTGTGTGCCTATGTGTACTGGTGTCAGTGTACTGTTTGTGCACTAACCTTTAGATGTTCACAGCTCGGCGTTCCGGTCACATAGACCGGCGCACCGAGCGTGACATCACTTCCTCTGCCTGTGTTTTGATTGACACAGACAGAGGAAGCATCTGATTCGCCAGGAGCGATCGCGAGGGGGTGGCCAGAAACCACTGGCCGTCCCCTCATCCCGGATCGCTCCTGAAGCGATCCCGACCGTCCCCGCCGGCCGGGGGGGGTCCGATCGGACCCCCCACCCGCCGGAAGAATGGCACGTACAGGTACGTGGTTCTGCCTGTACGTGCCATTCTGCCGACGTATATATACAGGGGGCGGTCGGCAAGTGGTTAAAAAATAGATGGCACTGATGGGCACTGATAGGTGGCACTGATGGGCACTGGTAGGGGACACTGATGAGCACTGGTAGGGGACACTGATTGTGCAGCACTGGCACTGTGGGCACTGACAGATGGCACTGTGGGCACTGACAGATGGCACTGTGGGCACTGACTGATGGCACTGTGGGCACTGACAGGTGGAGCTAGTGGGCACTTTATTTTGGCAAAGGTGGGCACCATGGACCCTGGGCATTTTGCAGTGAGAGGGACTGATGACCCTCTCACTGCCGCCGGTGATCTGCTTTTTTTTTTTCTCCTCGCGCTGTCAGCGCGAGCAGGAAAAA
>CM053035.1:191521691-191610686 GCA_028564925.1 Lithobates sylvaticus | reverse complement strand
CCAAATGATCCTTAGGCGCAAGCATTTTTTGTATTTTTATGAACGGGTGTGTGTTTGGCAAAAAACTGTATGTACCAACATCTGAAAATCACCATTGAGCACCTGTGCCGACGACTAAATAACCAATTACCTTTGGCCTGCATTTGCAGGCAATACTGGGGATGTCATTAAAGTGCCTCCAACCTCACTTTAACATAACTGAGAATCCGAAGCTTATATTGCCGACATGACAGGATAAAGCGCGGAACTAATGAGCCGTGAACGACGTCTTTTGACGTCGTCCCGGCACGACGATGCATGCTACGACCCCTGAGTTAGGGCGCCGGCGGGCTGCTAGTTATACCTTGCGAGTCTGTGAGACTCGCTGGATCACAGATCCGAGTAAGGGGTCGATCCCGACCCCTTACCCACGTGTTCTAAGGAACTGTCAGCCAATGACAGATGTTCACGTGATATAAGCTAACAGAGCCAATATGTCAGGGACCCAGCGCAGGACGAGCAGCCCGCTCTCCGGTGCGCATGCGCGGCGGCCCCGCTCTCCGGCGCATGCGCACTCGCGGCTCGGCGGTCCGGCGCTCGCGCATGCGCACTGGCGCCCGTTTGTGCGCCATGGCGCACAATTAGCGTCCACTGGGCGCCTATAAAAGCTGCCTGACGCACAGGCACTTTGCTGGTCTGTCTTTCCAGCTCAGTGCCTGTGTGTCTCCTGTGTTTACCAGATCTGATCCTGTATCCTGACCCCTTGGCTTGTTTAACGGACTTTTGCTGCTCTCTCCCTGTTTTGACCCCCTGGCTTGTTAACGGACTTTGCTGCCTGATCCTGTGTTTGACCCCCTGCTTGCTCAACGGACTTTGCTGCCTGATCCTGTGTTTGACCCCCTGCTTGCTCAACGACTTTGCTGCCTGATCCTGTGTTTGACCCCCTGCTTGCTCAACGGACTTTGCTGCCTGATCCTGTGTTTGACCCCTGCTTGCTCAACGGACTTTGCTGCCTGATCCTGTGTTTGACCCCCTGCTTGCTCAACGGACTTTGCTGCCTGATCCTGTGTTTGACCCCCTGCTTGCTCAACGGACTTTGCTGCCTGATCCTGTGTCTCACTCCCTGCTTGCTTCCACGGACTGACATTATACTTGTGTGTGACCCCCGGCCTGCTGTCCGGACCTACATCACTACTGACTGCTCAGTGACCGGTGTCAGTTCATCAGCCAGGTGTTTGGGCTCCTGCCTCTCCTCTCTGCCATCTGCCGGTCTGCCCAATGCCAGGTCCACATCTCTCCCAGGCATTCCACTGGTCCCACCTGCCGGAGGTGACCTGTGCCTCCTGGTGCCGTTTGTTCCCTGTTTCACCTCCAGGGGGCAGATTGCGCCGGGTCGCAAGGGTGAACCGCTCTCAGCATCTCGGTCTCGGTAAGTACATCTCTGATAGTACAGACCAGCCATGTCTGAGACCGACAGAGCGTGTTCACCCCTTGAGATCCTGTGTCAGCAGATGGCAGCACTTACTGAGGCTGTCCAAAAACTGCAGATGGGCTACGCTCAAGTTGACAGTCGCCTACAGCAATTAACTGGGCCGTCTGCCCCTGCAGCCGGCAACTCAGCCACCATCAGCGGGGTTCCTCCATCAGCAGCCCCCATCAACCCCACTGTGGTTGTGGCTTCCCCTGAACCTAGGGTGCCTACACCCGAACGCTTCTCGGGTGATCGAAGGAGATTTAGGGCGTTCAAAAATGCCTGCACCCTGTACCTGGCCTTACAGCCCAGGACCTTCTCCTCTGAAGTGGTGAAAGTGGGGTTCATCATCTCTCTCCTGGCCGAGGAACCCCAGGCTTGGGCCCATAGCCTGATGGAACAGAGAGACCCCGTATTGAACTCAGTTGACACTTTTTTTGAGAGTATGGGTCAGCTCTACGACGATCCCCAGAAGGGGGCCACCGCTGAAACCACCCTGCACCATCTCTCCCAAGGCCGGAGACCGGTTGAAGACTACACTGCTGAATTCAGAAAATGGTCAGCCGACACCGGCTGGAATGGGCCGGCCCTCAAGTATCAGTTCCGCCAAGGACTTTCTGACACCCTTAAAGATGAACTTGCCCGGATTGATGTCCCGGAATCTCTGGAGGACCTCATACAAGCGGTCACCAAGATTGACAGACGCCTGCGTGAACGCCGCGCTGAACGTTTTCAGACGCCTCGTCCCAGTTGGATGATACCCAAGCCGAGTCCTGCCCAGCCTTCTTATCATCCACCACCTGTGCCCTCTTCTGGAATTGAGCCCATGCAGCTGGGCCTGGTCCGCGCCCCTCTGACCCCAGAGGAGCGTTTACACAGACGTCAGGCCAACCTGTGCCTCTATTGCGGGGGGTTCCGGGCACTATCTTCGCACCTGCCCCATTAGGCCCAGTAAGTCCCTTCCCAGGTTTAATTTAAACTACCAGGTCTCCGGTCTATCTCACACTTACATTACCCTCTTTATCTCTTTACAGTTAACGGGAAAGGAGGTCCGCCTCCCGGCCATAATTGATTCCGGGGCTTGCAGCTGCTTCTTGGATTCCTCTCTCGCTACTCGGCTCCAGCTTCCCCTGGTCCCCAAGAAGCAGTGCCTCCAGGTTCATCTAGCCGATGGATCCCTTCCGCGCTCCGGCTTGATCACTTTGGAAACCAACCCTATTCCTGTTACTACTGATTCCGGCCACAAGGAGCTCCTCCGCTTGGATATTATTCCATCTCCCATGTTTCCCATTATTCTGGGGCTCCCTTGGTTGCAGGCACATGAACCCCTGATTAACTGGCGGACGAAGGAGGTCTCCTTCCCTTCCCAATACTGTTCCCAAAACTGCTCCCCCCGCAATCCTGGCGTCCTGTTCAGCTCTAGCACCAGCACCCGACAACCTGAAGCATGTCCCGCCTACCTACCTAGAATTTAGGGACGTCTTCGACAAACAACAGGCCGACCGCCTACCACCTCACCGACCCTACGACTGTCCCATAGACCTCTTACCCCCGTGCCGCGGTTCCTTTTGGCCGTATTTTCCCTCTGTCCGAGACCGAGTTAGCCACTCTCAAGGCCTACATTGATGACAACCTGGCCAAAGGGTTCATCCGCCCGTCCTCGTCACCTGCTGGGGCCGGCATTTTCTTTGTCGAGAAAAAGGACGGTTCCCTGAGGCCCTGTATCGATTATAGGAGATTAACAAAATTACCATTAAGAACAGGTACCCTCTTCCCCTCATCCCCGAACTGTTCCAACGGTTTCGGTCCGCACAGGTCTTCTCTAAACTTGACCTCCGAGGGGCCTATAACCTCATACGGATCAGGGCGGGCGATGAGTGGAAGACCGCTTTTAGATCAAGGTTCGGGCACACTACGAGTATCTCGTAATGCCATTCGGGCTCTGTAATGCCCCGGCAACATTCCAACACTTAGTGAATGACATTTTCCGGAGATACTTGGATGACTTCCTAGTAGTCTACCTGGATGATATACTCATCTTCTCGGCCTCTCTCGATCTCCACCGTACGCACGTTAAAATAGTCCTCACCATCCTCAGGCAGCATAAACTTTACTTGAAAGCAGAAAAGTGTGAGTTTGAGAAGTCCACGGTACAGTTCCTGGGGTTTGTTATCTCTACCAGTGGGGTTGCCATGGATCCACAGAAGGTACAGGCCATTCAAGATTGGCCGGCTCCCAAAGATAAAAAGGGAGTTCAGAGATTTATTGGGTTTGCCAACTTCTATAGGAGGTTTATCGTGGGCTTCTCCTCCATTGTGGCACCGATCACCCCTACTCACCCACCAACACAGTCGGTTCAGTTGGTCTCCTGAGGCCCAGGCGGCCTTTGTCCAGTTGAAGTCCTTATTTTCATCCGCCCCGATCTTACGGCACCCAGATCCCGCATTGCCCTTTGTGTTGGAGGTGGATGCCTCTGAAACTGCCCTCGGTGCCATTCTCTCCCAGCGCCAGGGTGCCAAGGCCCTCCTTCACCCAGTGGCCTTTGCCTCCCGAAAGCTGAGCCCGCCAGAGAGAAATTATGATGTGGGGGATAGGGAACTGCTGGCCATTAAATTTGCCCTCGAGGAGTGGCGGTACCTCTTGGAGGGGGCATCTCACCCTGTTATGGTTTGGACCGACCATAAGAATCTTGAATATCTCAGGACAGCCAAACGACTGAGACCCAGGCAGGCTAGGTGGGCCCTTTTCTTTTCAAGATTTAATTTCCTCATTGCCTATAGACCAGGTTCCAAGAACGGAAAGGCCGATGCGCTCTCCCGCATGTTCCTAGAATCTCCCCAAGAAACCAAACCCAGTACCATCCTGACTCCACAAAACTTCGGCCTACTGGCTCAAGTAGACCTCATGTCCACAATCAAGGCTGCGACCGAACACGACCAGGTCCCTACCAACCTCTCACTGGCCAAACACGATGACCTCCTGTGGTCTGGGGAGAAGATCTTCGTGCCCCCTGGGGTAAGACGCCTTGTGCTTGAAACCTTCCATGACCACAAATTGGCAGGCCACTTTGGTTCCAGGAAGACCTCAGAGCTTATTGCTCGTTCCTTTTGGTGGCCAGGCTGGAGGCAGGACTGTAAAGATTATGTCGCTTCTTGCGTCCCTTGCCAGCGCAGCAAGGGACCCAAGACCAAATCCTGGGGGCTACTGAGACCACTTCCCATTCCGGATCGCCCATGGGCAGAAGTCTCCATGGACTTTATCGTGGAGTTACCCCCTTCCAGGGGATACACCACCATTCTGGTCATTGTGGACCGGCTTTCTAAAATGGCTCATTTTATCCCTCTGGTAGGTACCCCGTCTGCCTCCACCACGGCTGACGTATTCTTCAAGGAGATCGTAAGACTTCATGGGGTGCCCAGGAGCATCACGTCCGACAGGGGTACCCAGTTTACTTCTAAGTTTTGGAAGGAATTATGCAAATCCCTTGAAATAAAGATCTGCTTGTCTTCTGCCTACCATCCCCAGAGCAACGGTCAAACGGAAAGGACCAATCAGACACTTGAACAGTACCTCCGTTGCTTCTGCTCTGATTCCCAAAATGACTGGTCCACCCTCTTACCCTACGCTGAATTCGCGTATAATAACTCCATTCATTCCGCCACCAAGCAAACACCCTTTTGGGCCAACTCTGGTTTCCATCCTTCTTTTCTCCCAGAATCTCCCCCGGAAAACTCGGTCCCTGCAGCTCAAGACCGTGTAGAGTCTTTACAGATCAATTTTAAAAAATTGCAAAAATACATGCAGGAGGCTCAGGAAGGGTACAGTAAGCACTTCAACAAGGGTAGGAAGGAGAACCCGGCATTTGGGGTTAACGAAGAGGTCTGGCTGTCCTCCTCCAACCTGAAGCTACCTGTCCCCTCCCGGAAATTGGGGCCAAGGTTTATTGGCCCATTCAGGGTCAAAAGGATAGTGAACCCTGTGGCTTTTGAACTGGATTTACCTCCAAGTTACAGGATCCATCCTGTTTTTCATGCCTCCCTTTTGAAACCCACCACTCCCAGCCCTTTTCCTGGCAGAGAAGAACCACCTCCTCCTCCTGTTTTAATCGAAGGCGAGAAGGAGTTTGAGGTAGAGGAGATCCTGAGTTGCAGGAAAAAGGGGCAGGCAGCTCCAATATCTGATCAAGTGGAAGGGTTATCCTCCCGAGGACAACTCATGGGAACCCTCAAGGAACTTGCACGCCCCACGTTTGATCCAGGCATTTCATCAGGCACATCCTGAATTGATGGCCAGTTTGGGTGTCCAGAGGCCACCCCTCGGGGGGGGCACTGTCAGGGACCCAGCGCAGGACGAGCAGCCCGCTCTCCGGTGCGCATGCGCGGCGGCCCCGCTCTCCGGCGCATGCGCACTCGCGGCTCGGCGGTCCGGCGCTCGCGCATGCGCACTGGCGCCCGTTTGTGCGCCATGGCGCACAATTAGCGTCCACTGGGCGCCTATAAAAGCTGCCTGACGCACAGGCACTTTGCTGGTCTGTCTTTCCAGCTCAGTGCCTGTGTGTCCTCCTGTGTTTACCAGATCTGATCCTGTATCCTGACCCCTTGGCTTGTTTAACGGACTTTTGCTGCTCTCTCCTGTGTTTGACCCCCTGGCTTGTTAACGGACTTTGCTGCCTGATCCTGTGTTTGACCCCCTGCTTGCTCAACGGACTTTGCTGCCTGATCCTGTGTTTGACCCCCTGCTTGCTCAACGGACTTTGCTGCCTGATCCTGTGTTTGACCCCCTGCTTGCTCAACGGACTTTGCTCATCCTGTGTTTGACCCCCTGGCTCACGGACTTTGCTGCCTGATCCTGTGTTTGACCCCTGCTTGCTCAACGGACTTTGCTGCCTGATCCTGTGTTTGACCCCCTGCTTGCTCAACGGACTTTGCTGCCTGATCCTGTGTCTCACTCCCTGCTTGCTTCCACGGACTGACATTATACTTGTGTGTGACCCCCGGCCTGCTGTCCGGACCTACATCACTACTGACTGCTCAGTGACCGGTGTCAGTTCATCAGCCAGGTGTTTGGGCTCCTGCCTCTCCTCTCTGCCATCTGCCGGTCTGCCCAGGCCAGGTCCACATCTCTCCCAGGCATTCCACTGGTCCCACCTGCCGGAGGTGACCTGTGCCTCCTGGTGCCGTTTGTTCCCTGTTTCACCTCCAGGGGGCAGATTGCGCCGGGTCGCAAGGGTGAACCGCTCTCAGCATCTCGGTCTCGGTAAGTACATCTCTGATACAACCGTAGCCCATACAGAGCCATCTTTGCTGTTACCCACCATCAAGTAGCACCCGACTTATCAGTGCCCAACCAGAGCAGCCTATTCTGTGCCCACCAGTGCAGCCTCAACAGCGCATATAAAATGAAGCCGATACAATTACCTGTTTGCCAAATTTTATAACAAAACTATGAAATTTAGTTATTATTTTTTTTTTAATTTCCATCTTTTTTTGTTTGTTTAGCAAAAAATAAAAACCCCAACTGTGATTAAATACACCCAAAGAAAGCTCTATTTGTGGGAAAAAAATTATAAAAAGTCATTTGGGTACAGTGTTGAATGACCGCGCAATTGTCATTCAAAGTGTGTCAGCGCCAAAAGCTAAAAATTGGTCTGGTCACGAGGGGGGTTTAGGTGCAAATAATCAGCAGTGATGTAAGTAACTGAGTTAACATAAACCGAGTTACGTAACCGCAGTACTTTAGAGGGTAACAGATCTAATCTAACTGATTACTTTTCCCCTCATGGTAACTCAGTTCCCATTACTTCGGCTTAGTTACCCCAATTACATCTACCTCCACTCGATGGCAGTAGTGTAATTCCGGTGTCCTGCCAATAAGTTTCCCCCCTGTACTGCGCTTGCACAGTACGAAGGACTACGGAGCTTCCCAAAAATTGCCGAACCTAAACAGCTATGAGTGAACTCTAAAGTGGCCAGGTTGCAGTTAATATGTAATTCGTACGAGGCGATGCTGGACGATCCTGATGCTCTGTGCTACTCTTGCAAGGTGCATCTATAGCGTAACTAGCGGGCGGGTTCTAGTGAATAACTTAACCAAGGGGCGCAATATATTAATTATTGATATATATCGAGCTCTGCCCATTCATTTAACTTTCACTCCTGCATCTGTAAGCCATCCGCCCGTTACACCGATATACTAATAATCGACTCCGCCCCTTGCTGTACACAACAATAAACAGAAATGCCCCTTGGTTAGAGTAACAATAGAGCAGCCCGTATGAGTTTACACATATCTAACAATATTAATTAATAGTGCCATTCTTTTTGCGTCTTACAGGCTAGTAATAGACCCACCCCTTAGTTACTACTGTATAGAATATTTAAAAAAGAAGTCCACAGTTACATTTTTCTGAATAACTAAATAACTTTTACCAATGTAGTAACTGAGTTACTAACTCAAATTACTTTTTAGGAGAAGTAATTTTGTAACTTAACTAATTACTTTTTTTAAAGTAAGGTGACCAACACTGGTAATCAGGTGGTTAAAGGCCCACAAAGATAGCCAACAGAAGAACATCTCAAAGGACTGCCCTTCCTGGAATAATTATTCAACAAGCATCCCTTGGTTCCCCTGCTCCCTCCTCTACCGTACTCTTTTTCTTTAGGACAGTGCATACCCAGTCAGTCTAGGACTAGCATCGCCACCATTTAATGCGCTCTGGCAGTATAGTTACAGCATTCGGTAGATTTAACTTTGCTACTGCGCACTGTTGCACTTGAGGTGGCCTGTCTACTGTTTATGATGACCTGGATGCCAAATGTCATCTAATGTCGAGTCCGTACTGTTAATCACTTTGTATGCTAAATTGTGGTATTACCATTGTTACTCCAATTTATGCTTGCCTACTTACCAACCCATATTGGGTCAGGTTTGGTAAGTATTCCAGTGATCTGGGAAATTAGCTGGAAGACTTTGTTCCAGTAGCTGGTTAGACCCTTGCAATACCAGAGTATGTGTGGGAGAGTGCCAGATTGTCCGCAACTTCTCTAGCATGAGTGATGAATTCTTAGGCAAGTGGGTTTAATGCATAAATATATATATTTTTTTAAACACAAGCAACAATAAAGCTGAATATTGCAGCAAAGGTTGCTTTTTTTATTTTATTTTTGATGGGCTATTCATATATATCTGGTTGTTTTTGGCTGGAGACGTCCTTTTTGACCTCACAGAGAATACACTGATATTAATAGTAACTATCTGGTAATGTACAGATTTACTGTATGGCGAGATGTTTTCTGATAAGTTCTGTATTTCTTCTCTCTACAGATGAATGCAACCCATGTCACATACAGTAATCAGCTGTATATTTTTGCCCAGACGTTTCCCCACATTACAAAACGAACTGATATTGTACATGGATAGTTCTTGCTCTTTTTCCTGCTGAATGTAGTTAATGACCTACATAATGTGTACAATGCAACCAGTACCCGAGGTAATTACTATTACTTAATATCGGTCTATGTAGAACTTCAATGCTGGCTATCGCTCTTATACAGGGGTTTCTCCAAAATATCTAAACAAAGGGGGAAGTCTATTGACCTTCAGGACTTTAGAGGTCATGGACTGTAGCCACGGAGAGTGATGAATTTTCCTGGCATCAGTGGGAGTGAAAACATCGGCAACGTCTTTGTTATTAGGCGCGGAGGAATAGTGCGCCATCCTTATTACTCACTCTTGAAGCAATAGGGTCCCCTCAGTGGTTTTAGTGAGGATGAATAGTGCCCCATCCATTGGTATAAGTGGGAGGAATCGTTTCCCATCATCGGTATCATTGTGGAAGAATAGTGCCCCATCAATTGGAATCAGTGGGAGGAATATGTGCCCCAATCATTGGTATCATTGTGAGGATTAGTGCCCCAATCATTGTTATCAGGCCGGATGGAAATAGTGCCCCATCTATTGGTATCAGTGGGAGTAATAGTTCCACATCATAGTTTCATGGGAGGAATAGTGCTCTCCCATCAATGTTATCAGTGGTAGGAAAGTGCCCCATCATTGTATATCAGTGGGTAGGAAATAGAGCCCCAACATTGCGTATCACGTTGGGAGGTGAATCGTGCCCCATCATAGGTATAAGTGGGAGGAAAACGATGCCCCAATTCAGTGATTGCCCACTGCCGTCACTGTAGGATTGGTACAGCGCCCCCTCGTTTGTATCAGTGGAGAAATGGGTGTCTATTTTTAGTGTCAGTTGGCTGCTATAGTTTCTTTTAATCAGTGGGAGAAATAAGTACCCCAAGCTCAGCCAATAAAACCAAAACCACATCCGGCGCCCCGGGCCGACAGTTTGGATACCCCTGCTCTCTATAGATCTTTAGTTATCACTAGAGGGATCCCCAGCAGGAGGGTGGGGGTGCTGATTTCTCTGTATAGATCTTTATATCACTAGATGGATCACCAGCAGGGGGAAGGAGGTCCTGATTCCTCTATATAGGTCTTTATTTATCACTAGAGGGATCACCAGCCGGAGGAAGGAGGTCCTGATATTCTCTATATCAGTGATGGCGAACCTTGGCACCCCAGATGCTTTGGAATTACATTTCCCATGATGCTTATGCACTCTGCAGTGTGGTTGAGCATCATGGGAAATGTAGTTCCAAAACATCTGGGGCGCCAAAATTCACCATCACTGCTCTATATAGTTTCTTTAGATCACTAGAGGGATCACCCGCAGGTATGAAGGAGGTCCTGATTCCTCTATATAGATCTTTTTTTTTTTTTTTTATTTTTTTTTTACTTGCTTACTTTTTTTTTTTTTATTATAATTCTTTCATATTTGTTCTTTCCATTTATAAAACAATAATTACATCTCAAAAATAAAATTCCAGGGACCCCAGTATCTTCTTTACATACATATCTGTACTTAAAAATAAATATGTCTCTTTATGCACAATAAAGGAAAAGTCACTCTATATTACCGCCACTCAAAAAAGGAGTGGATACGTTATTTTTGAGAGCATAATAGGAAATACTTGTGCTCATTATCCCCCTATCCTATCCCTTCCACCTCCTCCCCCCCATTTTTTCCCCCGTACCTATTTCCCCCCCCCGCCGACCAACCCCCCGCCCCGCCCGCCCCGCCCCACCCCCCCCCTTCTAATCCAGCTGTATTTGTTGTATTCCCACTATCCACCACGGACTCCACCTCCTATCAAATTCTTGCTAAAAAAATATCTCTTTATGTTCGCGCTGTTTCCTTCGGTAGGTGGAGTTTCATTCATTATTTATCATATCCAATTCTTTTACTGTGGGTGGCATCTGTGATTGTCAATCTCATCATTCATCATCTTCCTGGCCTGGATACATGCCCCGTAATATTGCCACTGTTGTACTTTTTTTTTCAACACTTTTCTGTCTATAACCCCAGGTTACAACGTAACCACTTCCTTTCCACTTCATTTTTTAAATATGCTCTTTCCAATACGTTTGTGTCCTACCAGCGTACCAGGTAACCGGAAGAGCTATGCGCATCTCCCATACCATAAGGAGACCAGGTACCCCTGCCCCTGTGCAACCGTCGGACACTTAATCATTTATGTCTTCTTCTTCCACAATTTACATAACAAATGTGTTGTATAATACGATCTGTTAAGTAGCATCAGATGTGAAAATCTCAGGGCGGTGCGGAAAAAATCGATATAAACGGGGCGTAGTTCTAGTATTCCTTCTTTCCTTTGTCGCATGCTGGAAGGTCACCTTGATCCGTGTTTCCCATTTTTTTTTTTTCCTCCCGCAGCTTTCCTTCGCTCTAGGTGTCCTCTGTTCAAAAAGAGTTTATCTCTCAAAGATATTAATACAGTTAGTGGATCCTGGATCCCCAATAAACCGTAGCACCTGGTTAACTATCCTCTCCCATACCATCGGTTTGGTTTCGAACACTGGGCTTCTAGGGCATGGCTTATCTTGAATATGGAGCTAATAACGTGTGTTAGTATGGGGAAATCAAATACCTTCTTTAGTTTGTTACAAATTTTTTTAATCACGTGACCATCTCTTATTTTATTTGGCTTCATTTCTTTAATTCCTCCCTATATTTCCCACTCCCTGATTTTTTCCCCATTGTGACGTAGTTCTACTGTAATTGCTATTGTTCCAAATTGGGGTATATATATTATTTGTTTGAATTATTTTACAACTATTTTTTTTGACGGAACATTTCCAAACTTTAACTGACCATTTTTAAGTTGTTTGTGGTGTTTCTGAGCCCCCAACGACCTTGCCTCTTAAAAGGCTTCTATTCTTGGTCTAATGTATGCCCGCTCGTCAAAAGAATTTTACCATAAGTGGACCCTCCCTCTAGTGCCCAGCCATGTCCACTAATGTTGTAACTGATACGCTAGATTAGTATATTTCAGTATTTTGGGGAGCCCAAGACTCCCTTTCTGATGGAAGGGATGCTGAAGAGTTCGAAAGCAGTATTTCTGGCCTGTCCCCCCTTCCAAACCAATTTCCCGTAAAGAGATAAGCGCTTTTATCAAATCTCATTTTCTCTAGGATCCAACTTTGGTGCATTATGAAAGCACATAACAACAATAGGGGCAGGCAAAATCATCATTATATTAATGAGCATCTACCGTCACTAGCACAGTGGGGAGGGAATGTCAAATATATATAATTTTCCTCCCAAAAATCTTTCCCCAAAATTGGAACCAGATAAAAATGCAAGAAATGATTGGGGTCGCTTGTTATCAGCTGATCCTAACATATTAGGGAGCCTACGAACTGCTAATTTAGTGCTATTTCCATGTGAATCCCTTCCCTTATTTCGTCCATGGCAGGTAGCTATAACTTCGTACATTAGCTATCTAAACCGTGTATGAAAACTACCTAATACCTCTCCCACATCTTTCGATTGCCTTACTCCAATCGACGTGTAATCTATGTCCCCCAGAAGACGCAATATATCATCAGCATATAATGCTATAACGCCTCGTGCACCTGTTATCGAACTGGTAAAACCTACAATTTCAGGGCTCTTTATGATGTACTCCCTCTAAGGGGGCTCCCTTTGCTAACGCAAAGAGCGCAAGGGCGATAAGAAGGGTAACCCTGCCTGGTTCCCCTTGTCCAATTTTAATTGACATGAAAAACTATTGTTTACTTTTAACTACCTACTGGTCTGTCATAAAGCATCTTGTTCCGAGCTCACGAGATCATCGTTGGGTCCATATCCAAACTCTTCCAGGTATAACGCCAAATATAATTCCCACTCTAAAGGAGTCGAAGGCTTTGGTCACGTCCATTGAATTAATATCGCCCTTCTACCAGCCCATATTATCTGTTGGCGTTTGAAGATTTAAAAGTTATTGGGGAGTCCCAAGGGACCTAAACTCTTTCTCTTCCAAGTGTTATCTTCGGAAGGGGGGGGTTTTGGCACAGTGGGCGGGTACGAGAGGATGTTGATAAGGGTGTATGTGAAGAAAGGGTTAAGAGTATGGGATAAGGTCACTGGTAGTCCCCGGGGGGTTCACCGAGAGAGGTGGGGAGGGGGGGAGTCTCTGTTTTTTTATTTGGGTGCTTTCTCCTTTCTGGCTTTGTTTTAGCCCTGTGATATTTAAAAACGCACAATAAGGTGTAGAGGAGAAGGAGACGGGGAGGAGGAAGGAAAAAAAGGGAGAAAGTTATACCTACAAGGATATCCTGCTCGCGGTCAGATTCTGTGTAAAATAAAGGAGAAGGGAAAATGCAGCAACTACGATCGGCAAAAGATAAAGATAAAGATAAAAATGCCCAACAAGCAGGTATGGCTGCTGCAGCAAAACTAGAGCAATTTGCACACACAACTGGGCATACACTGGGGCAACCCATGCCGCAGTCCCCCCCAAAAAAAGGGACTCAGTCCAAAATCCAACAAGGAGGTACAGGAGAGAGAAAGAGTCAAGGGCAGAGCCAATCAAATGCGGCAACACCAAGGGCCCAGGGGGTAAAGACACTGACACAGGGAAGTAAAAACACCGTGGTCGTAGATCAAAATATAAAAACAAGCACAGAAGCAATTGGGGTTGGGGCAGGACCCGCCCCACCTCTGGAGAAAGAACCCACATTAATGGACATTTTCAAAGCAGTAAAAACCTCAAATGACTCGCTCAAAGACTTGGGCGAACAGATGAGGGGGGTCAAAGAGGACCTGGCACTGGTAAGACAAGACATGCAAAGGATAGCTGAGAGAACCACACTATTGGAAGGAAGGATCAGCCAGGTGGAGGATGATGTTCTTCCACTGGTTAAAGAGATGAAGAATATGAGGGAGCAGCTACACCGGCAAGCCGTTAAATTGGAAGAAATCGAGAATAGGAGTCGTAGAGATAACATTAGGATAGTGGGAATGCCTGAGAAGAGTGAAGGATCCAACCCTACTGAATTTTTGGAAGGCTGGTTAATTGAGACCATTGGGAGAGAATCCTTTTCAAGATCATTTAGCATTGAAAGAGCACATAGGGTGCCGTTCCGTCCACCACCAGTAGGAGGCTATCCACGAACTCTGTTAATGAAGTTCCTTAATTTTAAGGACAAAGTGACACTTCTGCGAAAAGCCAGGGACAGAGGGAATATTTTTTTTAATGGGATTAAAATTTCTTTCTATTCAGATTTCTCTCAGGAGCTCCAAAAACGTAGGGCAGAATTCACTCAGGTCAAACGTTCGCTACAAAAGTTTAAAATTCAGTATGCTCTTTTATACCCGGCTAAACTGAGGGTAACGGCCCTGGGGGAAACCCGGTACTTTGAGGATCCAGGAGGGGTAGAGAAATGGGTGGAGGAGAATAGGGAAAGGTTACTGGCATTGTGATAAGCTGAGGTACTCAGAATAGATTACACGAGGGGGGGGGGGGTGGGGGGGGTTTGGCACAGTGGGCGGGTACGAGAGGATGTTGATAAGGGTGTATGTGAAGAAAGGGTTAAGAGTATGGGATAAGGTCACTGGTAGTCCCCGGGGGGTTCACCGAGAGAGGTGGGGAGGGGGGGGGGAGGGGGGGTAAGGGGGGGGGGGGGGGGGGGAGGGATGGGTAATATCTCAGATCAAAGGTGTGTAAAGGGCCAAGGGAAAAAGGGTACATCCACTGATAAAAAAGAGAGAATCACGGTAGACGCACAGAAGAGGGAAGTAAAAAGGGAGACACATAGAGTTTGCCAAACGGGGAACCACTAGGATAATGGGTGAAAAACACTGTTATAGAGATAAAACACTACTGATTAAAATACATTGGGTGAAAAAGGATGCCATCTAAAATATTAAGAATTGGGTCATGGAATATAAGAGGGTTAGGTACAGTGGGTAAGAGGGCAATAGTGTTTTCTATGATGAGGAACTATGGGATTGATGTGGCTTGTCTGCAGGAAACCCATTTGACAAAAGAAACAGCCCAACAACTACAAAGGCAGAAGGGGGTATACCAATTTCAGTACCACTCGGTTTACGGTTCATACAGTAGGGGGGTTAGCATAATGGTGAAGAAAGGGGTGAATTTTTCCTGCACGCAAGCCATCTCAGATGAAATGGGCCGGTATATTTTTCTCTGTTGTCAAATTGAAGATAAGAGGATGGTGATAGCAAATGTGTATGTCCCCCCCCATTTAAGATGGAGATCATGCTTAAATTAAACGAGTTCCTGTTGGACAAGCAGGGAACACCAATCATAATAATAGGTGACTTTAACCAGGTATTGGATTGCAATATGGACAGATTCCCAGCCCAGAGGGTAGCAGAAAACATGAAGAAAGGGCAGTTAAGTCGGTTTATGGAGGAGGTGGGTTGGATAGACTTCTGGAGGGTGCGGAACCCTGACGCTCAGCAATTTTCTTGCTGGTCGGCTACACACTCCACCCTCTCCAGAATTGATATGGTGATGGGAAACGATAGGGCATTGGAGCTGGTAGAAGCAGTTGAGTACTGGCCAAGGGGGATCTCAGACCACTCCCCTCTTATGCTTAGTTTAAAGATAGGGAGGGAGGAAATATTGAGGGGGTGGAAAATTAACCCGTGCTGGTTTGAGATACTCAGAAGTATAGATACCATCCCACCAACACTGAGAGAATTTATTGTAGTCAACGCAAACACAGCAGAATCAGGGATTATATGGGATACCCTTAAGGCTTTCTTGAGGGGATTATTAATTCAGCAGGTGGCGAAGTACAACAAGGGGGTAAGGGCACAGGAAGAAAATAAAAGGAGGGAAGCGGCTGCAGCGGAGGCTAATTATATTCTAGCCCCAACAATGGAGGGGAAAGAAAGATGGCTGGAAAAACAACAGGAATATAAATTATGTGTAATTCAGAGAGTCGAGACCAAACAGTTGTTACAGAGGCAGGAGGCCTTTATGGAAGGAGAGATGGTGGGGAGGATGTTGGCCCAGGTGGCAAGGGCGAACAGGGCCCCCAGTAATGTATCAGCTATTCGTAGTAGAGACGGGGGGGTAACCTCGAACTCCAAAAGTATACTGGAAAGCTTTGAGGAGTTCTATAGGGACTTATACTCCACACGAGTAAGGGGAGCGGGGAGATCAACGATGGAGAGTTTTTTGGGGAAGGTAGTCCTTCCGAAGATAACACTTGAAGAAAGAGTTGGTCTGGACTCCCCAATAACGCTCTCCGAATTACAACAGGCTGTAGCCGACATGGCAAATCAAAAGTCTCCGGGTCCGGATGGTCTCCCAACGGAAACGTATAAATACTATGGGGATATCCTGCTCCCGGAACTGTTGAAGGCCTTAGGGGGGGCAATGGAGGTGGGTTATCTCCCTGAGTCAATGAGAGAAGCTACCATCATCGTACTTCATAAGGAAGGGAAAGATCCCCTAGACGCCGCTTCGTATAGGCCAATCTCCCTTTTGTGCACGGATGCAAAAATTCTAGCTAAAGTTATCTCAGCTAGAATGGATAGAGTTATTTCAAAATTGGTCCACCCTGATCAGTCTGGGTTCATAGCAAACCGATCAACCAGCACAAATATAAGGAGAGCTTTTTTAAATCTTCAAACGCCAACAGATAATATGGGGTCGAAGGCGATATTATCATTGGACGTGACCAAAGCCTTCGACTCCATAGAGTGGGAATATATTTGGCGTATACTGGAAGAGTTTGGATTTGGACCCACGCTGATCGGGTGGATCAAGATGCTTTATGACAGACCAGTAGCTAGTTAAAAATTAACAATAGATTTTCAAATCAAATAAAATTGGAAAGGGGAACCAGGCAGGGGTGCCCTTTATCGCCCTTGCTCTTTGCGTTAGCAATGGAGCCCCTTGCGGAGTACATCAGAAGGAGCCCTGACATTGTAGGTTTCCGCAGGATCTCAGGAGAAGAGCGTATAGCATTATATGCTGATGATATATTGCTCTTCCTGGGGGACATAGAACACTCATTGGAGGAAGCAATGAAAGCTGTGGAGAGGTTTGGTAGTTTCACGGGTTTAGAGATCAACTGGACGAAGTCAGAGCTCCTTCCGATGGCCGAAATAAGGGAAGGGATGCCATGGAATAGCCCTAAATTAGCAGTCGTAGACTCCCTTAAATATTTAGGGATCAGGATAACAAGAGACCCCAATCAATACTTGCATAATAATCTGGTTCCAATTTTGGGGAAATTTAGGGAGAAAATTAAAATATTGAAATCCCTCCCCCTGTCTAGTGCCGGTAGATGCTCATTAATAAAAATGATTTGGCTGCCCCAATTGTTGTATGTGCTTCATAATGCCCCCATATGGATCCCTAGAAAATGGTTTGATAAAATCGAGAGTCTATTTAGGGAATTGGTTTGGAAGGGGGGACAGGCAAGAATACGGCTTCGAACTCTGCAACTCCCTTCAGGGGAAGGGGGTCTTGCACTCCCCAATCCTGAGATATACTATCTAGCGTCTCAGTTACAACAATTAGTGGGATGTTGTGCACAAGAGGGAGGGTCCCCTAATGGAAAAATTCTTTTGACGGGCGCGCTACATGAGACCATAATAGAAACTTTAGAGGCAGGGTCGTTGGGGGCTAAGAACCCAACAACAAAAATGGTCAGTAAAGTTTGGAAAGTCGTCAAAAAAAAGTTAAAATATACGGAGATTAATATATATACCCCAATTTGGAACAATAGCAATCTACAGGAACTACGTACAATGGGGAAAATCAGGGAGTGGGAAAATAGGGGAATTAAAAAAGTGAGCCAAATATACGATGGTCAGGTCATAAAAAAATTTGAAATACTAAAAAGGGAATTTGATATCCCCCAGAATACACAGTTTAGCTATCTTCAAATAAGCCATGCCCTAGAAGCCCAGTTTCGAAACCAACCTATGGTATGGGAGGAATTACCAGTGCTACAGGTTATTGGGGAGCCAGGATCCACTAAAGGATTAATATCTGTGATATATAAACTATTGAACAGAGGGACCCTAGGCGAAGTAAAGCTGCTGGAGGTAAAAAAAAAATGGGAACAGGATCTAGGTGCCATTCCACAGGGACAATGGAAGAGAATACTAGAACTAGCCCCGATGATATCGGTTTCGCCCGCCCAGAGATTTTCACATCTGATGCTACTCAACAGAGCGTATTATACACCAAAGTTGTTATGTAAATTTGGAAGAAGACCTAATGATAAGTGTCCGAGGTGCCAGGGGCAGGGGGACCTGGTCCATATGGTATGGAGATGCCCCAAGCTCTTCCGGTACTGGGAAGGGGTGACAAAAGTATTGAAGAGCATATTTAAAAAAGAAGTGGAAAGGGAAGTGGTACTTTGTATCCTGGGGTATAGACAGGAAAAGGGTGAAACAAAAAGTACAACAGTGGCAATATTAAGGGGCATGTATCAGGCCAGGAAGATGATAATGATGAGATGGCAATCACAGATGCCACCCACAGTAAAGAATTGGATTGATATAATGAATGAAACCCTCCCGAAGGAGAGAGCCGCGTACATAAAGAGATATAATATGAAAGAATTTGATAGGATGTGGAGACCGTGGATAGAGGGAATACACCAGATACAGCTGGAATAGAGGGGGGGGGGGGGGGGGGGGGGAGGGGAGGTGGGAAAGGTAGTAGGGAAAGGGGGGATAATGAGACAGGAGTAAATCCAGGTAATATCACTCAAAAAGCGTCTCCCTCCTTTTTAGTGGAGGGAATATAGAGTGCCTTTTCTTTATTGTCATAAAGAGATATACCTATGTGTTAAGTACAAAATGTATGTAAAGAAGATACTGGTCCTGGAATATTATGTTGAGATGTAATTATGTTTTATAGATGGAAAAACTAATAAAGATTATAATTAATGTAGCGCTACCCCCAGTTAAGAGAGCCGCTGGTTTGTTTTGGGTCCCTGAGTACAGCTCCACCAACCCCCGGCAATTTGGCTCTACCCACTCTGGCACAGTTAGTAAAGGGGTACGTCCCTATGCACATAAAACTTAGCTTATACTCTAAGTGTAATTGGTATGAACTCACAAGCAGACTGCTGAAATAAGAATAACTGGCTTTACTTTTGTCAGTAAGGAAAAGAAATAGCAACATGCGTTTGAACATATGACTTACAATACTTTAGCAGGTCCCTGCAATATGCACTTTAACATGTACACACATATGTAACAACTGGCAGTGGGGAAACGGAGCGCCCAGTGTGGCGACCGCATGCTATGCACCCCTGAGGTGCAATAAATCTATCTGCGCCTACCTAACGGACCAGGCCTGATCCCTAGTAATAGAGCTCAGTCCTTGTACTAGTACAGTGTTCTTCACCGGCAATGAATCTGTAGAGGTGGTGCACATGTAGCTTTAAATGGTGTCTTTGTAATCCACAAAAAGTAACATTGCTGCTCTGAGGTAAATTGCGCCTAGGCAGTTCAATAGGCATAAAACGTGTGTGAAAATGCAGGATGAGCCTTCCGGCTCTCTCACCAATCCTTGTGTACTGTCCTCAGCTCCGGTCCCTCCAATGGTGGCTCTGGTCTCTTCAATGGCGGCGTCCGGTCTCCTCAGTCACAGCCCTGAACTCCGGTCATCAGCTCCGTCCGACCGACAGTAAGGGGAAGTCTCCGCTCCGCTGCTGTGAACTCTGAGGGGTGAGAGTCTCACTCCATCGGCTGCAAGGCCCAGGCTTCAGGCCTTCAGCTCCGGTCCGCACAGGTGTCTCTGCTGGCTGCAGTCTCCGCGTCACACGCTCTGTCAGCAGAGGCAGGCCAGTCCTGTCAGGCCTCAGAAGAGGAAGTGTCCCAAGAGGAAGAGGCGGTCTCCGCTCTTCCTTTTTATAATCTCCCCCAGCAGCCTCCCGGGCGGAAGCAAGCAGCCTGGGAGCCTGGGGAATTATGGGAAACGTAGTCTCTTCCCCTAAAAGGGGTAGAACCCCGCTACACACTCCCCCCACTTTGAATCTTTGGTCCCCAAAGACAGTGTTCAAATTACAAACTTTCTCGGGAACAACATTTTCACATAATTTGGACAGAGGAGCCTCCCACCAATTGGCATACGATGGGGAGCTGTCCTGTCTACAGGTCACTTCAGTGTGGGCGACCTGTTTAACTGTGCCAGAGAGTGAGCTAGGGTTGCCCTCCACTAAATGAACAGCGGAAGGGTCAGGGCTTTCAGCACTTCTCCTTGCTGTAGTAACAGAGTCCTCTGAACTTTCTCCCATCTTGGGGTAAGTTAACTTCTTGGGAGGCTTCACACTCCTGCGAGCTCTCTGTTCTCTTGGAACTTCTTCAGGAACACATTCTGGCAACATCTCTGGTTCTGGAACATCATCTTCTTGTTCTGGGTAGAGACCAGGGATATCTTCCCAGCACTCAGGCACATCACTGAATGGCACAAACTCTGTGGCTTCTGGGTTCAATGTGTTATCTTCCACATCTTCAGTAGGTGGAAGATCTATGGCGGAACTTCCTGGGGTTGAGGAAGGCCATAGCCATTCAAGTTCTCCTCTTTCTTCCTCTGGTTGGGGGTCCTGTCCACCCCTAGCTTGGGATGTTTGAGACCGAGTATTAGGCCTGGGGGTATCCAGAATGGAAACAGATTCAGGTACGTCTCTTACTGGAGGCATTCTGACTGCTTCAGTGAGTGGGAGCAAGTGATTCCTATGCCAGGTCTTCAAAGGCCCCACTCTTCCTTCTGGCTTCAATTTGTAGACAGGCAATCCTGGAAGTTTTCTACAGATGATATATGGCTCTGATCTCCATCTATCAGCAATCTTGTGTTTTCCAGGGATCCCTAGGTTGCGTAGCAGTACACGGTCCCCAGGCTGTAGGTCCTGTACTCTAACTTTCAAATCAAAGTTCCTCTTATTTCGGGCCCCCCTCTGGTCAGAGGCCGCTTGAGCTTTCTCATAAGCTATCTTCAAACTGTGCCTCAGTCTGTCCACATATCCTTTGTGGGAGGCAGCAGAGGCATGGTCTAAGGATATGCCGAAGGCCAAATCCACTGGCAGTCTTGCTTCTCTCCCAAACATAAGTCGGTAAGGGGAGAAACCTGTCACATCACTTGTGGTGCAGTTGTAGGCATGCACCAGAGCGGATATGTGTTGACTCCAATGTTGCTTCTTCTCTGTTTCCAAAGTTCCCAACATGTTCAATAGGGTCCTGTTGAACCTTTCAGGCTGGGCATCACCTTGAGGGTGATACGGTGTGGTTCTAGTCTTCTCTACTCCCAGAGAATCTAGTAGCTTCCTGATCAGGCGACTCTCAAAGTCCCTTCCTTGGTCTGAATGGATTCTCTGTGGCAGTCCATAGTGAACAAAGTACTTCTCCAAAAGTACCTTGGCTACTGTAGAGGCCTTCTGGTCCTTGGTTGGGAAAGCCTGAGCATAACGGGTGAAATGGTCGGTTACCACCAGAACATTTCCCAATCCACTCAAATCGGGTTCAAGGCAGAGAAAATCAATGCATACCAGATCCATTGGGCCTTCACTCTGTAGGTGGCCCATTGGGGCAGCTTGATGGGGTAAAGTCTTTCTCTGAATGCATCTTGCACAGGAATGGCAATACTCCTCCACTTCGGCCCTCATACAGGGCCAGTAAAACCGGTCTCTGACAAGTTGGAAGGTTCTCTCTGCTCCCAAGTGACCATGCTGGTCATGTAAGGCAATCAGCACAGTCTCTCGATGCTTCTCGGGGAGAAACAACTGCCACTTGTCTTCTGGTCCATCAGAGGGGCCCCTTCGGTAGACTACCCCCTGATGCACCTGTAACTTGTCCAACTCTCTCCTCAGTAGGCGAGCTTCTTTAGAAGGGTGAAGGCGAAGTCCCTCTGGACTCTTGTCTTCCAGGGCTTCCAGGACCAATCTCCCCATGGGATCTTCCAATTGGTCACACCTCAGCTCCTTCTTGGACAGCTTCGGTAAGCACTCTTCTGCTAGTTGAGTTACCCCACAGTAACACTTTGGGACTCCCACTGTGGTAACTCCTATCTCTTCAGCTCTGGATCCTCCTCTGGCTTGGAGTTCAGCCCCCTGACAAAGGGCTCGCACTCCATCTGGTGCCACTTGGGTCCAGTCTTCCCAATCACTGACCATGACATGGGATCTTCGGGACAGGGCATCTGCATCCCTATTTCCAGCCCCTGGTCTGTACTTGAGACTGAAATTGAATCCAGACAACGCCGCCAACCATCTGTGTCCAGTTGCATCCAGCTTGGCGGTGGTGAATAGATAGGTCAAGGGGTTGTTATCTGTCTTTACAGTAAACTCGGCCCCATACAAATAGTCTCTCAATTTGTCAACAACTGCCCATTTGAGGGCTAAGAACTCCAACTTGTGGGTGGGATAGTTCTTCTCGGAGGGGGTCAGGCTCCGGCTCACATAAGCCACTGGTCGTAGCTGGTCTTCATACTCCTGGTAGAGTACTCCACCTAGGCCCTCATGGCTGGCATCAACGTGTAGCTCATAGGGTCTAGTGGGATCAGCGTAGGCCAAAACTGGGGCTGTGGTGAGACTTCTCTTCAAGGTTCTGAAAGCCTCTTCACACCTTGAGTTCCATTGGTCCTTGACCGACTCACCGGACCTCCTAGGCCCCATTCCATCCTCCTCTCCTTCTGTCTTCAGCAGCTCGTTGAGGGGCTTGGCAATGCAGGCGAATCCATCCACAAACCTGCGGTAGTAGGAGCAGAACCCCAAGAAAGACCGAAGTTCTGTAACTGTTGTGGGCCTTGGCCACGAAGTAACTGCCTCCAGCTTCTCAGGGTCTGTAGACACTCCTTTTTCAGACACTATGTGTCCCAGATAGTTCACAGAAGACTGATAGAATCGACACTTCTCTGGAGAAAGTTTAAGTCCCTCTTCACTGAGCCTCTTCAGTACTTTCTCCAATCTGGCTTCATGTTCTTCCAAAGTCTTTCCAAAGACAATGACATCGTCCAGGTACACAAGGACTTCTATGAGGTTCATGTCTCCAACTGTCCTTTCCATTAGGCGTTGAAACGTGGCAGGAGCTCCAGATAGGCCCTGGGGCATCCTGTTGAACTCAAAGAATCCCACTGGGGTTATGAAGGCAGTCTTTTCTCTATCTTCTGGATGCATGGGGATTTGGTAATACCCACTCTTGAGGTCCATCACACTGAACCACTTAGCTCCAGATAAACTCTGCAAGGCATCTTCTATCCTTGGCGTGGTGTACTGGTCAGGAATGGTCCTCCTGTTGAGAGTTCTGTAGTCAATGCAGAGTCTCAATGACCCATTCTTCTTCCTGACTACCACAATTGGGGAGGCATAGGGGCTTCTGGACTCCCTAATCACTCCCGTCTTCTTCAGTTCCGCAAGCTGCTCCCTCAGATCCTCCAGATCTGCTAGCGGGACTCGCCTCACTCTCTCTCTGAATGGCTTGTCCTCTTGCATGCGGATTCGATGGGTGGCACTCCTCGCACACCCTACATCAAACTCATCTTTGGAGAAAATCTTCTCCCATCTGGTCAGCTGGGCCTTGGCTCTCTCTTTCCAAGCTCCAGGTAGGTTTGGGTTTTCCATGGAGAGTTTCTTCCAAACATCTTCTCCTTCACCCGTCCCCTTTACTTCTGACCAGCCAACTGGGACAGCAGGACTCACCTGTCCCAGAAGCATCCTGGCAGGGATCTCCACGGGCCGCTCCGTGGGGTTCCTCACACTGACAGGGACTCTTCCTCTGGCCTTCTTCAGGTCCTTCAGTGAAATTACTTCTGGTATCACCTCCAGACCTGAGTGACCCTCCATTGGGTCGGGTTCCAACATTACAAAGGGGCCAGGCTGCTCCCAGGTAAGTTTCACCGTGGCTCTCATGCAGGTCACCTCTCCAGGCTGTAACACTGCTCCTTCTTTTCCAAGCCTCCATACCCTTCCTATCCCCTCACTTGGGGTCTTCTGCTCTAGGACCAACCGCTGATAGGCTGCCTTCAGCATGGGATGGATCTTGGGAGCTGAAAGATTCTCTTTCTTCACCAGGGGGGTCAGAAGCCTTCTGACTAGGTCCGTGTTCGTCCCTATGATCAGGGACGTCTTGCTGGTTCCTGGTGGGCGGGGACACACCACTGCTAAGGTGTCGAACACTTCAGACTTCCCAGCTACGGATGGGTCAAACGTCAGCCGTATGGATAGGTAGCCATCATAGGGGAAACTCTGAGTTCCCAATCCCCTTATCTCCAACTCTTCTATCTTCTGTATAGGCAGATGACTCAGGTATCTGTCATAGAAGTCCCTGTACAACAGGGTCACTTGTGCTCCAGTGTCTAGAAGGGCCTTCGTGTACACTCCTTCCACCTGGATGGGTACAGTAGGGGATGGACCAACTAGCTCCTCTGGGTAGGGCTGAGTTGATGCTGTCCTCTTCTTTGGACCCTTTGCTTTACCAGCACTTGATTTGCACTTGCTCCTTTCTTGAGCCTGATATGCATTGATTTTCTCCCTCTTACTGGGAGTGTGAACCCGTTGAGGGACATTGTTATCTCTCACTTTGAAGAGTTCACGCTTGGGGGTGCTGTGTCTCTCCGGAGGGGTCTTGCCCCCTTTCTCTGGAGTGCACCTTGGTTGAGGATCCCTGGGCCCCTTCTGAGGGGTTTGGTCTCCTCGCTTTCTCTTCCTGTTGTGCTTCTTGGAGCTCACTGAAGGTGATGGGCACCCGGTTGACTCCTTCACCGGGGCCCTTTGGCGTTTCCCGCCGGCTGGCGGCTTTCTGCCTTCTTCTTCCTGGGACTGGAACATACAGCTGCAATATGACCAATTCCTCCACAATTAAAGCACATCATCTCACCGTAGTCAGGTGGGGATGCTGGTGCTGAAACAGCTGGAAACAATTCCTTCCTGCCTGTTTCTTTCTTGGGACTGGGCGTCTCTTTCGCCACTAGAGACGTCAGTATCTCCATCATCTGGGACATCTGCAACTTCAGGGCATCTACCTCTGTCTCTCTTTCAGGGGTTAAGGCCGACCTGACCGTGGCCACTGGAGGTTTTGTAGACCCCATCACTTGCTTTTCCCTTTTCTCTTCCAACATGGCCTCCTCTTCTCTGACCATTCGGATGAGGTCAGGGTAGTCCAGGCTCTTCCCATCCTGGCGGGTGCGTAGAATTAGTGCGACAGGGTCCAGGGGTTGGGCTCCCCTCATCACCTGCTGGGCACGGGCTTCATCTACCTTCCCTGGATCTATCCCCTTCTTCAGGATAATCCTATGCAGGATCTTGTCTATGCGTCCCATGTACTCTGACAGCTTCTCCCCTGTCTTCTGGTAACAGTGTTCCAGTTGATAGGTAAGTTCTGTGACTTTTTCTGTCCCACCAAACACACCTTCCAGGATGTCTATGTAGTCCTGGGCAGTGCAATCCTTTTTGCTCGTCTTCAGATTGCGTATGGCCTCTAAGGCAGGTCCTTTTAGGCTTTCAACAATCCTTTGCTTCTTTCTGCCTTCTGAGACCTCCCATTCTTCTAGGGCCTGCGTGGCACCATCTAACCACTCTTCAAATCCCTCTTCTCCCGAGGGTACAGGTGTCCTCCCAGAGAACATCCGGAGTTTCCTGTATCCCGACATTGGGTAATCCCCGGGGTCTCTTCTGCACTGAGTCACAATTTCCCCTAGGACAGCACACAGTTCTGCACTAAGAGTAGTGTGTGCGGGTGCGGGACTTTCCGCGCCCTTCCGCTCCTCCTTCTTTGGGGATAGAATGGCTTTCATAGGAGAACCGTCTCCCTTGCGCGGCAGCGCATGCAGCAATTGGTAGGCCTGACCATTCGGTGCCTGTATGCTTTGGCTCCTGAACTGCTCTGGAGTCTCTTCCTTCCATTCTATTAGGGCGTATGTGTACCCAGCATCATTTCTCATGTCCATTATCCATGACTTCTGGCATGGGGATAATGACATTATGAGCTGCTTGACTGCCTCTCTCTGCCACATCCCTGGCAGTTCAATAACTGCTGCTGCGGCTGGGTCAGCGGCCCATGTTGCGGACCACCGTCCCACTTCTATTGGGTCCATGCCGGCACCTTCTGGCGGCTTTTCCCGCTGACTCAGGATCCCGGATTACGAGCCCCCACGTGTAGCGCTACCCCCAGTTAAGAGAGCCGCTGGTTTGTTTTGGGTCCCTGAGTACAGCTCCACCAACCCCCGGCAATTTGGCTCTACCCACTCTGGCACAGTTAGTAAAGGGGTACGTCCCTATGCACATAAAACTTAGCTTATACTCTAAGTGTAATTGGTATGAACTCACAAGCAGACTGCTGAAATAAGAATAACTGGCTTTACTTTTGTCAGTAAGGAAAAGAAATAGCAACATGCGTTTGAACATATGACTTACAATACTTTAGCAGGTCCCTGCAATATGCACTTTAACATGTACACACATATGTAACAACTGGCAGTGGGGAAACGGAGCGCCCAGTGTGGCGACCGCATGCTATGCACCCCTGAGGTGCAATAAATCTATCTGCGCCTAGGCAGTTCAATAGGCATAAAACGTGTGTGTAAATGCAGGATGAGCCTTCCGGCTCTCTCACCAATCCTTGGGTACCGTCCTCAGCTCCGGTCCCTCCAATGGTGGCTCTGGTCTCTTCAATGGCGGCGTCCGGTCTCCTCAGTCACAGCCCTGAACTCCGGTCATCAGCTCCGTCCAACCGACAGTAAGGGGAAGTCTCCGCTCCGCTGCTGTGAACTCTGAGGGGTGAGAGTCTCACTCCATCGGCTGCAAGGCCCAGGCTTCAGGCCTTCAGCTCCGGTCCGCACAGGTGTCTCTGCTGGCTGCAGTCTCCGCGTCACACGCTCTGTCAGCAGAGGCAGGCCAGTCCTGTCAGGCCTCAGAAGAGGAAGTGTCCCAAGAGGAAGAGGCGGTCTCCGCTCTTCCTTTTTATAATCTCCCCCAGCAGCCTCCCGGGCGGAAGCAAGCAGCCTGGGAGCCTGGGGAATTATGGGAAACGTAGTCTCTTCCCCTAAAAGGGGTAGAACCCCGCTACATTAAAAAAAAAAAGTAAGCAAGTAAAAAAAAAAAAAAAAAAAAAAAAAAGATCTATATAGAGGAATCAGGACCTCCTTCATCCTGCTGGTGATCCCTCTAGTGATCTAAAGAAACTATATAGAGCAGTGATGGTGAATTTTGGCGCCCCAGATGTTTTGGAACTACATTTCCCATGATGCTCAACTACACTGCAGAGTGCATGAGCATCATGGGAAATGTAATTCCAAAGCATCTGGGGTGCCAAGGTTCGCCATCACTGATATAGAGAAATCAGGACCTCCTTCCTCCGGCTGGTGATCCCTCTAGTGATATAAAGACCTATATAGAGGAATCAGGACCTCCTTCCTCCTGCTGGTGATCCCTCTAGTGATATAAAGATCTATACAGAGAAATCAGCACCCCCACCCTCCTGCTGGGGATCCCTCTAGTGATAACTAAAGATCTATATAGAGCAGGGGTCTCCAAACTGCGGCCTGGGGCCCGGATGTGGTTTGGTTTTAATTGGCTCTTGGGGTACTATTCCTCCCACTGATACAAGAAACTATTCAGCCAACTGACACTAACAATAGAGCACCATTTCTCCCACTGATACCAACGATGGGGCGCTGTTCCTCCCAGTGACAACACTGATTGGGGCACTATTCCTCCCACTGATACCAATGATGGGGCACTATTCCTCCCACTGATACCAATGATTGGGGCACTATTCCTCCCACTGATACCAATGATGGGGCACTGTTCCTCCCACTGATACCAATGATGGAGCACTATTCCTCCCACTGATACAATGATGGGGCACTATTCCTCCCACTGATACCAATGATGGGGCACTATTCCTCCCACTGATACCAATGATGGGGCACTACTCCTCCCACTGATACCAATGATTGGGGCACTATTCCTCCCACTGATACCAATGATGGGGCACTATTCTTCCCACTGATACCAATGATGGGGCACTATTCCTCCCACTGATACAATGATGGGGCACTATTCCTCCCACTGACACCAATGATGGGACACTTTTCCTCCCAGTGATACTAATGATGGGGCACTATTCCTCCCCCTAATAACAAACGTGGCGATGTTTACTCCCACTGATGCCAGGAAAATTCCCTCTCCCGCTGGCTACAGTCCAGCCCTCTAAAGTCTGAAGGACAATAAACTGCCCCTTTGTTTAGAAAGTTTGGAGACCCCTGTCATAAGAGATAGCCAGCATGGATTTCTAAAAGACCGATATTATGTAATAGTAATTACCCGGGTACTGGTTGCAGTGTCACATTAAGAAGGGCATTCGCATTCAGCAGGAAAGAGCAGGAAATATCCATGACAATATCATTTCGTGTTGTAATTGGAAACGTCTGGGCAAAAATATACAGCTGATTACTGTATGTGACATGGGTTGCATTCATCTGTAGAGAGAAGAAATACAGAACTTATCAGAAAACATCTCGCCATACAGTAAATCTGTACATTACCAGATAGTTACTATTAATATCAGTGTATTCTCTGTGAGGTCAAAAAGGACGTCTCCAGCCAAAAACAACCAGATATATATGAATAGCCCATCAAAAATAAAATAAAAAAAGCAACCTTTGCTGCAATATTCAGCTTTATTGTTGCTTGTGTTTAAAAAAATATATATATTTATGCATTAAACCCACTTGCCTAAGAATTCATCACTCATGCTAGAGAAGTTGCGGACAATCTGGCACTCTCCCACACATACTCTGGTATTGCAAGGGTCTAACCAGCTACTGGAACAAAGTCTTCCAGCTAATTTCCCAGATCACTGGAATACTTACCAAACCTGACCCAATATGGTTGGTAAGTAGGCAAGCATAAAATGGAGTAACAATGGTAATACCACAATTTAGCATACAAAGTGATTAACAGTAAGGACTCGACATTAGATGACATTTGGCATCCAGGTCATCATAAACAGTAGACAGGCCACCTCAAGTGCAACAGTGAGCAGTAGCAAAGTTAAATCTACCGAATGCTGTAACTATACTGCCAGAGCGCATTAATGGTGGCGATGCTAGTCCTAGACTGACTGGGTATGCACTGTCCTAAAGAAAAAGAGTACGGTAGAGGAGGGAGCAGGGGAACCAAGGGATGCTTGTTGAATAATTATTACAGGAAGGGCAGTCCTTTGAGATGTTCTTCTGTTGGCTATCTTTGTGGGCCTTTAACCACCTGATTACCAGTGTTGGTCACCTTACTTTAAAAAAGTAATTAGTTAAGTTACAAATTACTTCTCCTAAAAAGTAATTGCGTTAGTAACTCAGTTACTACATTGGAAAAGTAATTAGTTATGCAGAAAAGTAACTGTGACTTTTTTTTTAATATTCTATACGTGTAACTAAGGGGTGGGTCTAGTACTACTGTAACCAATGGGTGCATTTATTAATATTGTTATATATCGTGTAACCAAGGGGCTGCTCTATTATTACTCTAACCAAGGGGCATATCTGTTATAGTGTGTAAGCAAGGGGCGGGTCTATTATTATTATATCGTGTAAGGGGCGGATGGCTACAGAAGAGGGTGAATGTTAAATTAATGGGCAGAGCTCGATATATAACAATAATAATAAATGCGCCCCTTGGTTACAGTAATACTAGACCCGCCCCTTAGTTACGCGATAGATGCCCCTTGCAGAGTAGCACGAGCATCAGGAGCGTGCAGCATCGCCTCGTACAATTACATATTAACTGCACCTGCGCGATGTAGAGTTCACTCAGAGCTGTTTAGGTTCGGCAATTTTTGGAAGCTCCGTAGTCCTTCGTACTGTGCAAGCGCAGTACAGGGGGGAACTTTTTTGGCAGGACACCGGAATTACACTACTGCCATCTAGTGGCGGTAGATGTAATTGGGGTAACTAAGCCGAAGTAATGGGAACTGAGTTACCATGAGGGGAAAAGTAATCAGTTAGATTACTCGTTACCCTCTAAAGTAACTGCGTTACGTAACTCAGTTTATTTTAACTCAGTTACTTACATCACTGCTGATTACTTTGCACCTAAACCCCCCTCGTGACCAGACCAATTTTTAGCTTTTGGCGCTGACACACTTTGAATGACAATTGCGCGGTCATACAACACTGTACCCAAATGACATTTTTATCATTTTTTTCCCACAAATAGAGCTTTCTTTTGGTGGTATTTAATCACAGTTGGGGTTTTTATTTTTTGCTAAACAAACAAAAAAAGATGGAAAATAAAAAAAAATAAAAAATCATGTTTAATAGTTTGTTATAAAATTTTGCAAACAGGTAATTTTTCTGCTTCATTGATATGCGCTGATGAGGCTGCACTGGTGGGCACTGATAGGCTGCACTGGTGGGGACAGATAAGTCGGTACTGATGGGGACAGCAAAGATGGCACTGATGGGCACGGATGGGTGGCACGGATGGGCACTGATGGATGACACTGATGGGCACTGATGGGTGGCACGTACTGGCACTGATGGGCACTGGTAGGTGACACTGATGGGCACTGGTAGGTGACACAGATGAGCACTGGCAGGTGACACTGATGTGCAGCACTGGCACTGTGGGCACTGACAGATGGCACTGTGGGCACTGGTAGGCGGCACTTTAATTGGGCAAAGGTGGGTACCAAGGATTGGGCACATTGCAGTGAGAGGGACTGATGTCCCTCTCACTGCCGCCGGTGATCTGCTTTTTTTTTTTTTTCTCCTCGTGCTGTCCGCGCGAGGAGGAAAAAAAGCTGATTATTGGCTCTGTTGTTATCACGTGATCAGCTGTCATTGGCTGACAGCTGATCACGTGGTAAGGGGTCGGGATCGACCCCTTACTCGGATCTGTGATCCAGCGAGTCTCAAAGACTCGCTGATCACAGAGCGCGCCGCGCGCCCTTCAGGGGGCGTGCAGGCAGCTTGTGGCCGGGACGACGTCAATAGACGTCGTCCCGGCACATTAGATCCGCGCTGTAGCCGTCATTCGGCTATAGCGCGGATCTCAGGTAGTTAAGAGAGTTGGGGCACTTAATGACAGCCCCAGTTTGCCTGCATGCAGCAGAGGTATGGTATAGTCTCGGCACAGGTGCACAGGTGTTTCAGATGTGGTAAATACAGTTGGGCCAAACACCCCCCCAGTTCATAAAATACAAAAAATGCTGCGCTAAGGGATCATTAGGTAGTGACCCCTCCTAGTGACGTGAATAGATGAATAAATAAATGAATCCCTCCTATAGAGGTAAATAAAACCCCAAATGGGAAACACCCGGTGTAGTTACTCAGCTGAATTAACTGACACTGAAATAACAACACTGGATGCAAAGTTACATGTGACACATTATACACATATACCTTATAAGAATCAACTGAAAAATGCAATAAAACAATATGTGACTAAAAAATGCAATGAAACAATCTGTGACAAGATCTCTGGTTGCTGATAAGGAAAAGAAAGAGATAAAAACTTTTCTCTAATCAAAAGTCCGGAATCTTGAAGAAAAGGTGAAACCCAAAATCAAAAACAAAGTGTTCAAATATCAATTCCTTTTGAAAGGTGAATGTTGATCACAGCAAGACAGGTTCTCAGTGTAATAAAGAGAGTGAGGCCCCTTACCCCATCCGTTGGACTCCCTTACGAGCGGAGTCAAAAGCGCAGGCAGAAATGATCCTCTGCAGGGATACAGGATATTCCTCTGTCCTTCTCTCTCCCCCCTAGTGGAACGACCGCGATCCGGAACTCAGTTGCTGGTCACAGGGATCTCCCGACTGTTGCACACGGGCAGGCCGGAGTTGATGGACACCGCAGGTAGCCAATCACAGGGGTCCTAAGCCATCTGTGTACGCCGGCATCGGGGGTACTCCCCGAGGGGAGATGCAATAGCTGGGGGACCCTCCGAAAGGCACCTGCAGGAAAGAATCAGCACTCAGGCCCCTCGGCCGTGAGTGAAGATTAAAAAAGGGGAAAAAAACGAGCCCCAATAGTGAAATATTGTTTATAACCAGGGGAATATTTTATTGAGATAAAAAAGACCTGAGGTATATTCCATAGATCACAATACTGTACAAAAGAAGCGACACTTTTTCCCTTATTGACAGCAGAGAAAGAAGGAATAGTACTAAAAAATGTACATAGTAAAAATAAAAGCACAAATAAAATAAATATAAAAAAAACGGTTAAATTAAAAACAACAAAATTAACACCCGTGCATGGGAATCAATAGGACACAATGGTATCAACATAACCTGCCCGACATGTTTCGCAATACCTTGCGTCTTCCTGGAGCACAGGTGATATGTTGATCCATCACTTAAATAGTATTTGGTTCAAACCAAGCCTCAATTTGGTTCGGCCGCCATGTTTCCTTGGTTTTTCTCACCATATTGTGTCTGGACCAAGCCTCGATTTCATCCAGGCACCATTTTTTTGTAGCCCAGGAATAAACCAGACAATTTGATCGGAATATCCCTTTCCTAGTCAGCATCCCCTATTTAGATCAAATAATTCATACATTGAACAACTTTACTTGAACAACTTTACTTAAACGTGCCTTTCAAACAAAAGGAAAGAAAAAAGAGGGGAAGTGGAGGGGGGGAAGGTTAAGAAAATCAAGGTCTGTTAGACTAAACTAGAATTGCAGGTCTATCCAAACTGCAAGGGACCATATGACGATAGGGTGTGATTACGCCTAGGGTTGATCCATCTCTATTTAACCTCCATAGTCGTTCAACAGACCCAAACCTCCCCCATAGTGGTATAGTTGGACAGGATATAGGCCCTCCCTCCCCAAGTAGGGACAGGAGTTGGAACATATAAAATCACGTCAGTTCATATACATGCCAGACACTTCAAACTCGTGACAATCCGAGAAAATGGGGGGGGGCGACCCCCCCTCCCCGTGTCGATCGTCAAGCATTGTCTATGAATGCGTTAATTTCAATATCTACATTCAGGCCAAATGGTTTAAGACTCTTGATCTTATATATCCAACTCATCTCAAGTTTTGATATAGCTCTCCTCTTGGGTCCCCCTCTCCAGGGTAATTTCAGTTTATCAATTCCTATAAGAGAGGTACCTTTGGGATTTTGCTTATGTATCTCTAAATAATGTTTGGAGACCGGGTGTCCCTTTAATCCCCTTCTTATATTCCCCAAATGTTCCCCCAACCTAACTTGGAGAGGTCGTACTGTGCGTCCTACATAGTGAAGGCCGCAGGGGCAGGTCAGGAGGTAGACTACTCCTGTTGTGGAACAAGTAATGAAAGATTTAATGGAGAAGGTCTGATTAGTAATTCTTGAACAGAATTCCATGGTTCTTCTTTCTTTTATGCTATTAACTGTACAAACTGCACAGTTATTGCATTTATAGAACCCCGTCATATTTTGAAAGAACATAAGTTTATTTATAGGTGGATCACAGACATTTACCGCGATTTTCTGTTTGATTGAAGGGACACCTCTAAAGACTACCTGGGGTTTTTCTGGCAGGGATGAACCCAACATCAGTGGGGGCTCGCATCCGTTAAACATTATTTGGATAGAGATTCCCCTCTATTAGCATGCCAGAAAAAATTGTGTGTGGTTGTATATTCTAGGAGTTCCATAATAAATCCCTTCTGTAAGTTAGACAGAGGGGAATCTCTATCCAAATAATGGATCAGTGGGGGCTCGCATCCGTTAAACATTATTTGGATAGAGATTCCCCTCTGTCTAACTTACAGAAGGGATTTATTATGGAACTCCTAGAATATACAACCACACACAATTTTTTCTGGCATGCTAATAGATATTATCTCCAGAAAAAGGGCGTAGCCATGGGGGCCAAGTTTGCCCCCAGCCTGGCTAACCTATTTATGGGGAAATGGGAGGAGGACGTCATCTATACTGATAGGAGGGCAGAGTTAGCCCTTTGGGCTAGATATATTGATGACGTCCTCCTCCTATGGAATGGCACCCTTAAATCCCTGGAAGGCTTCATGTCCAACCTTAACAATAATGATAGGGGGATTCAGTTTAAATATGTTGCAAGTCAACAAACCATCAACTTTCTGGATCTGACTATTTGGAATGAGGGGGACACATTAGTGACGTCCACCTTTTTCAAAAGTACAGACAGAAACGCATTCATTCCCCGGGACAGTTGCCACCATAATGCATGGCTAGAATCGATACCAAAAAGCCAATTTATCCGCTTGAGGCGGAATTGTTCGCGGGTGGAGGACTTTGATGTGCAAGCAAAGGTCCTAACAGAGACACTAACAGTAAAAGGTTATGATGCAGAGTCCCTTAAAGAAAAATACATGGAAGTTAGATTGGTTGATCGTGACCTTCTCCTCAAAGAAAAGATACGAGGAGGAGAGGATGGGTCCACTTTCAACAACTTTCAATGTCCTTTCATCACTAGGTACTCACAACAACATTTTTCCATAAAAAAGATGATCAGGAGACATTGGCACATAATAAAAAATGATCAAGTGTTGGGTTCATCCCTGCCAGAAAAACCCCAGGTAGTCTTTAGAGGTGTCCCTTCAATCAAACAGAAAATCGCGGTAAATGTCTGTGATCCACCTATAAATAAACTTATGTTCTTTCAAAATATGACGGGGTTCTATAAATGCAATAACTGTGCAGTTTGTACAGTTAATAGCATAAAAGAAAGAAGAACCATGGAATTCTGTTCAAGAATTACTAATCAGACCTTCTCAATTAAATCTTTCATTACTTGTTCCACAACAGGAGTAGTCTACCTCCTGACCTGCCCCTGCGGCCTTCACTATGTAGGACGCACAGTACGACCTCTCCAAGTTAGGTTGGGGGAACATTTGGGGAATATAAGAAGGGGATTCAAGGGACACCCGGTCTCCAAACATTATTTAGAGATACATAAGCAAAATCCCAAAGGTACCTCTCTTATAGGAATTGATAAACTGAAATTACCCTGGAGAGGGGGACCCAAGAGGAGAGCTATATCAAAACTCGAGATGAGTTGGATATATAAGATCAAGAGTCTTAAACCATTTGGCCTGAATGTAGATATTGAAATTAACGCATTCATAGACAATGCTTGACGATCGACACGGGGAGGGGGGGTCGCCCCCCCCATTTTCTCGGATTGTCACGAGTTTGAAGTGTCTGGCATGTATATGAACTGACGTGATTTTATATGTTCCAACTCCTGTCCCTACTTGGGGAGGGAGGGCCTATATCCTGTCCAATTATACCACCATGGGGGAGGTTTGGGTCTGTTGAACGACTATGGAGGTTAAATAGAGATGGATCAACCCTAGGCATAATCACACCCTATCGTCATATGGTCCCTTGCAGTTTGGATAGACCTGCAATTCTAGTTTAGTCTAACAGACCTTGATTTTCTTAACCTTCCCCCCCTCCACTTCCCCTCTTTTTTCTTTCCTTTTGTTTGAAAGGCACGTTTAAGTAAAGTTGTTTAAGTAAAGTTGTTCAATGTATGAATTATTTGATCTAAATAGGGGATGCTGACTAGGAAAGGGATATTCCGATCAAATTGTCTGGTTTATTCCTGGGCTACAAAAAAATGGTGCCTGGATGAAATCGAGGCTTGGTCCAGACACAATATGGTGAGAAAAACCAAGGAAACATGGCGGCCGAACCAAATTGAGGCTTGGTTTGAACCAAATACTATTTAAGTGATGGATCAACATATCACCTGTGCTCCAGGAAGACGCAAGGTATTGCGAAAAATGTCGGGCAGGTTATGTTGATACCATTGCGTCCTATTGATTCCCATGCACGGGTGTTAATTTTGTTGTTTTTAATTTAACCGTTTTTTTTATATTTATTTTATTTGTGCTTTTATTTTTACTATGTATGTTTTTTAGTACTATTCCCTCTTTCTCTGCTGTCAATAAGGGAAAAAGTGTCGCTTCTTTTGTACAGTATTGTGATCTATGGAATATACCTCAGGTCTTTTTTATCTCAATAAAATATTCCCCTGGTTATAAACAATATTTCACTATTGGGGCTCGTTTTTTTTCCCTTTTTTAATCTTCACTCACGGCCGAGGGGCCTGAGTGCTGATTCTTTCCTGCAGGTGCCTTTCGGAGGGTCCCCCAGCTATTGCATCTCCCCTCAGGGAGTACCCTCGATGCCGGTGTTCTATCACCAAGTGTCCGGCTGTCACTAGGTGTCCGAAGTCTACTGCGCATGCGCAGTCCGGATCCAGAAGATTTTCGGAAATTGTCGGAAGATGAGCGGCGCCTGCGCCGTGAGTCGAGGAGAAGCCCCCACCATCCAAGCGGACATAGGGTTAGTCAAATTGAGAGGGCCCCTCGCGGGCTCGCTTCGCTCGCCACGCATCGGGCACGGCCTCGCTGCGCTCGGCACTTTTATATTCTAACTCTATGTCCACTGGGATGGTGGGGCTTGAAAGTGGACTCACGGCGCAGGCGCCGTTCATCCTCGGCAATTTTCGGAATATGGGCGTTCTGTGTACTGCGCATGCGCAGTACATCTCGGACACTTGGTGATGGGGGACGGATAATGATACAACACCGGCGTACACAGACGGCTTAGGACCCCTGTGATTGGCTACCTGCGGTGTCCATCAACTCCGGCCCGCCCGTGTGCAGCAGTCGGGAGATCCCTGTGACCAGCAACTGAGTTCCGGATCGCGGTCGTTCCACTAGGGGGGAGAGAGAAGGACAGAGGAATATCCTGTATCCCTGTAGAGGATCATTTCTGCCTGCGCTTTTGACTCCGCTCGTAAGGGAGTCCAACGGATGGGGTAAGGGGCCTCACTCTCTTTATTACACTGAGAACCTGTCTTGCTGTGATCAACATTCACCTTTCAAAAGGAATTGATATTTGAACACTTTGTTTTTGATTTTGGGTTTCACCTTTTCTTCAAGATTCCGGACTTTTGATTAGAGAAATGTTTTTATCTCTTTCTTTTCCTTATCAGCAACCAGAGATCTTGTCACAGATTGTTTCATTGCATTTTTTAGTCACATATTGTTTTATTGCATTTTTCAGTTGATTCTTATAAGGTATATGTGTATAATGTGTCACATGTAACTTTGCATCCAGTGTTGTTATTTCAGTGTCAGTTAATTCAGCTGAGTAACTACACCGGGTGTTTCCCACTTGGGGTTTTATTTACCTCTATAGGAGGGATTCATTTATTTATTCATCTATTCACGTCACTAGGAGGGGTCACTACCTAATGATCCCTTAGCGCAGCATTTTTTGTATTTTATGTTTGGGTGCCTGATAGATATTTATGGTTACTTTCTGCAGCTTTTACCACTTAATTTGTTCACTTACCACATTTTTTCTAGCGCAGTATTATTATTTTTTCTTTACCCCCCCAGTTCAGTTTGAGCCAGGACCCTCAAACATCGCAAAAGTTCAGAACCGAACCGCAAACCCTATTAAAGTCTACGGGACCCAAACTTGAAAAATCAAACGTGCCCATTTTGAAGGCTTATAAGCAAGTTATAAAAAAGGTTTGGGGGCCCGGGTACTGCCTGGGGTACATGTATCAATGCCAAACTTTTCTTAAAAAAAATAAAGTTTTTTAAAGGAGCAGTGATTTTAATGATGGTTAAAGTGAAACAATAAAAATAAAAGATTCCTTTAAATATAGTGTCTGGGGTCCCCGCGGTCTGCCTGTAAAGTGGTGCATCTGTAGCATGTATAGAACCTGCTGCAGCATAACTGACATATATAAAGGAAAAAATTACATTTAACCACTTTCCGACCGGCGCACGCAGATATACGTTGACAGAATGGCACGTACAGGCAGGAGGGCGTATATATACGTCCCTCCTTTAGCCTGTCCGTGCCATCGGGAGCGCGCCGGGAGCGGCGCGCTCCCGCGCCGGTCGGGACCCCCGTGAGTCCGATCGCGGTCCCCGCGGACTCGATCGCCGCGGGGACCCCCGCAATCGTTTAACGGGGCGGCTGAACGGGGAGATGCCGAGATAAACAGCATCTCCCCGTTCTGCCTAGCAACTAGTGACGCCGATCTCTGCTCCCTGTGATTGGAGCAGAGATCAGCATTCACTAGCTGACAGCCACGCCCCCCCCACAGTAAAAAACACACCCCTAGGCATACTTAACCATTACACTGCCCCCTTGTGGTTAACCCCTTCACTGCCAGTGTCATTTATACAGAAATCAATGCATTTAAATGCATTAATTGCTGTAAAAATGACAATGGTCCCAAAAATGTGTCAAAAATGTCCGATGTGTCCGCCATAATGTCGCAGTCACAAAAAAAATCGCAGATCTCCGCCATTAATAATAAAAAAAAAATTATTAATAAAAATGCTATAAAACTATCCCCTATCTTGTAAACGCTATAACTTCTGCGCAAACCGATCAATAATCGCTTATTGCAATTTTTTTTTACCAAAAATATGTAGAAGAATACGTATCGGCCTAAACTGAGGAAAAAATATGTTTTTTTTATATATTTTTTTTTTTGGGATATTTATTATAGCAAAAAATAAAAAATAATGCATTTTTTTCAAAATTGTCGCTCTATTTTTGTTTATAGCGCAAAAAATAAAAACCGCAGGGGCGATCAAATACCACCAAAAGAAAGCTCTATTTCTGGGAAAAAAAGGACGTCAATTTTGTTTGGGAGCCACGTCGCACGACCGCGCAATTGTCAGTTAAAGCGACGCAGTGCCGAATTGCAAAAAGGGGCCTGGTCCTTTGGCTGCAAATTGGTCCGGTCTGAAAGTGGTTAAAGTGGATGTAAACTCTGAAAAAAAAACCTGCAAGACAAAGGCATAATGAGCTAGTATTCATCGAATACTAGCTCATTATGAAATACTTACCTTAGATCGAAGAGGTCCCTACACACTGCTGTGACTGACAACATGTCTCCCAGAGTTATTTCTGAGTTTGCGGGCTCCAGCGCTGTGATTGGCCTGAGCCGCGATGATGTCACTCCCGCTCGGTCACGGCATGGCTACTGATGACGTCCGTCGGCACATGCAAATACAGTTGTAGCAAGGTCCTAGGCCTGCTTTGGTCTGATGAGAACTTTTGGGCCAGGGATAGCTGACATCCTTCTGTAAGTGGTGGGTTGTGAGGCATAGTGGGTGTAAGAGGGTTAAAGTTATTGGGCGCCAGACACTTCTTGGATGCAAAAGAGGTTCTATTTCTTTTAACAGTCCTTTTTGTATTTTTGGGGGAGAGAGGGTTAGGGCCAGGACACCCGTAGGTAGTTGTAAGATTACAGACTCCGAGACTTCAATTGGAGGACAGCCATACATGGAAAGGCATCCAGCAAAACACCACATCTGCATGTGCAGGAATGTTGTCTCCTTTGGCAACAGTCTTTAACAGTTCCAAACACAAGACTTAACAGTTCCTTCACTTTCACTACAATCGCTCCTTGTAGTTCTCCAATGCACTGAGCTCCCGGTCTCTCACTAGACCCACTGATTCGCTATCACTGATCACGCTTGAGCTCCTCCAATCTTCAAGGTGGTATCTTCCTCAAGCATCACCCCCACTTCTCTGCTGGGTCCCTAGCTTGGCACTCTAGATATCTCTCAAGCTTCACCCACGCTTGCCTGCTCAGTCCCTAGCTTGACACACAAGGCTGCTCTGCAAGCGTCTCCTCCGCTGGCTGGGTCCCTGGCTTGATTCCCACTGAAGTTTCCCAATTCTTGACCATTGGTGAGAATTCTGCTCCGGTACTTGCTTTAGCTACTCACTGTGGTCCCCGGTAATAAGGCAGATAGTGCCCTAGTGGCGACAGCTTTCCATACTGCATGGGTGTTGATCCGGGTTGCGTCTTCCAACTGGGTTTCAAGGCTCCTCCAGAGATACCAGCGATGCGCTTGGTCCTCTCCTAGAAAAGTCCTCCCCTGGATCCTCCAGTTGTCTTGGCATCTCTCCGCAGGCGAGACAGCACAGGACCACCCCTGGATCAGTGGGCCCCTTGACTTCTTCGGGCCCACCCTCTCAGTTGCAAAGCCTCGTGCCAGCCGGCCTCAAGGCGCGGGATCATGCGATACACACCCCATGCCAGGAGGACCATGAGGTCAGGATAGCGGACCCCGGCAAGAAGAAGAACCCCTCCTCTTTTTCACTCTTTCAGAAAATATCCCGTCCGTTTAAATACCCTCTCCCAGAATCCACAGCAGGGAAAACACTCCCACTGGGCTATTTCAGAGCAAGAGGTGGTATTCAATACATCCAGCTTGCTGTGTTTCCACTTTGACACATACGGTCAAGTGGAAACCAGTGCAACCCAGCTGAACTGGCACAGAAACCAGAACTTTTAGAATAATTAGCCTGAGCCCAACTGCAGCTTCAGACAACTAAATTTGAAAAAAACAATAGCGTCTACTCATTAGGAGCAGGGCGCTACACATATATCTCCCCAAGAGATTTCTTAAAGTGGACGTAAACCCTCCTATCGTTTTCAGCCAAGGAAGCTGCCATCTTGGCCTCTGTTCAATCTTCAACTGCCATGATGCTGCACATTTATCATTTTTTTCCCACAAATAGAGCTTTCTTTTGGTGGTATTTAATCACAGTTGGGGTTTTTATTTTTTGCTAAACAAACTAAAAAAGATGGAAAATTAAAAAAAAATAAAAAATCATGTTTAATAGTTTGTTATAAAATTTTGCAAACAGGTAATTTTTCCGCTTCATTGATATGCGCTGATGAGGCGGCACAGGTGGGCACTGATAGGCTGCACTGGTTGGCACTGATAGGCTGCACTGGTGGGCACTGATAGGCTGCACTGGTGGGCACTGATAGGCTGCACTGGTGGGGACAGATAAGTCGTTACTGATGGGGACAGCAAAGATGGCACTGATGGGCACCGATGGGTGGCACCGATGGGCACTGATGGATGACACTGATGGGCACTAATGGGTGGCACTGAGGGGTGGCACTGATGGGCACTGATAGGTGGCATTTACTGGCACTGATGGGCACTGGTAGGTGACACTGATGGGCACTGGTAGGTGACACAGATGAGCACTGGCAGGTGACACAGATGTGCAGCACTGGCACTGTGGGCACTGACAGATGGCACTGTGGGCACTGACAGATGGCACTGTGGGCACTGGTAGGCGGCACTTTAATTGGGCAAAGGTGGGTACCAAGGATTGGGCACATTGCAGTGAGAGGGACTGATGTCCCTCTCACTGTCGCCGGTGATCGGCTTTTTTATTTTTTCTCCTCGTGCTGTCAGCGCGAGGAGGAAAAAAAGCCGGCTCTGTTGTTATCACGTGATCAGCTGTCATTGGCTGACAGCTGATCACATGGTAAGGGGTCGGGATCGACCCCTTACTCGGATCTGTGATCCAGCGAGTCTCACAGACTCGCTGATCACAGAGCGCGCCGCGCGCGCCCTTCAGGGGGCGCGCAGGCAGCTCGTGGCCGGGACAACGTCAATAGACGTCGTCCCGGCACATTAGATCCGCGCTGTAGTCGTCATTCGGCTATAGCGCGGATCTCAGGTAGTTAAGAGAGTTGGGGCACTTAATGACAGCCTCAGTTTGCCTGCATGCAGCAGAGGTATGGTATAGTCTCGGCACAGGTGTTTCAGATGTGGTAAATACAGTTGGGCCAAACACCCCCCAGTTCAGTTTGAGCCAGGACCCTCAAACATCGCAAAAGTTCAGAACCGAACCGCGAACCCTATTAAAGTCTACGGGACCCGAACTTGAAAAATCAAAAGTGCCCATTTTGAAGGCTTATAAGCAAGTTATAAAAAGGGTTTGGGGGCCCGGGTACTGCCCTGGGGTACATGTATCAATGCCAAACTTTTCTTTAAAAAAATAACGTTTTTTAAAGGAGCAGTGATTTTAATGATGGTTAAAGTGAAACAATAAAAATAAAAGATTCCTTTAACCACTTTCCGACCGGTGCACGACGATGTACGTCCCTTTTTTGAAGAGGGATATCTCGGTAACGGCAGCAGCTGCTGCCACAACCGAGATATCCATCTCTTCAGGCGCCGGTCGGCATTCCGATAATGGTGGTCATCGCGTCGGATTTGCGGCGAGATCACCATTATCGGCGGCGGGAGAGGTGCCCCCCCTCCCGCCGCTCTCCCGCGCCTTTCGACGCTTACCGGAGCCGTCGGCAGCGGCGGAGGCGATCGGGTCCGTTCCCTGCCTGTGCATAGAGATGAGTGACGCTAAGATGGCCGCCACTCATTAGACATGGGAACTGTCAAAAAATTCGTTTCGTTTTGTTTCGTCCCGTTTCGTATATAAAAAAAATCGTAATTCGTAATTCGTGTACGAAATTCCGTTCGAATTCGTACGAAATACGAAATTCGGACGAATCGTAATTTTTTTTTACGAATCGTTAGTAAAGTTACGAATCGTTACGAATCGTTACGAATCGTTAACGCGGCTAATGTATTGTTGGTTCTCATAACACAGAGAACAATTCGAATCCAACTACAAATATCGAATTTCAATTTCAAGTTAAGAATCGTTACGAATCGTTATGAATAGTTACGAATCGTTACGAATCGTTATGAATAGTTACGAATCGTTAGTAAATCCAACTACCAATATCGAATTTCAACTAATTTGAACGAAATTATTATAGCAGATATAACGAATGAATTTGAATGAATTCGAATGAATTCGAATGACAAAGTGTCATTTTTGCAGAAAAAAAAAAAAGCGTAGGGGTCCCCCCAAATTCAATAACCAGGCCCTTCAGGTCTGGTATGGATATTAAGGGGGACCCCAGCCAAAAAAAAAAAAAAAAAAAATGGCGTGGGGTCCCCCCCAAATATCCATCCCAGACCCTTCAGGTCTGGGATGGATTTTAAGGGGAACCCCGGCCAAAAAAAAAAAAAAAAAAAAATGGCGTGGGGTCCCCCTCAAAATCCATACCAGACCCTTTATCCGAGCACGCAACCTGGCAGGCCGCAGGAAAGGAGGGGGGGATGAGAGCGGCCCCCCCCCTCCCGCCTGAACCGTACCAGGCCACATGCCCTCAACATTGGGAGGGTGCTTTGGGGTCCCCCCCAAAGCACCTTGTCCCCATGTTGATGAGGACAAGGGCCTCATCCCCACAACCCTGGCCGGTGGTTGTGGGGGTCTGCGGGCGGGGGGCTTATCGGAATCTGGAAGCCCCCTTTAACAAGGGGACCCCCAGATCCCGGCCCCCCCCCTGTGTGAAATGGTAAGGGGGTACAAAAGTACCCCTACTATTTCACCAAAAAAGGTGACAAAAGGGTAAAAATGACAGGAGACAGTCTTTGACAATTCCTTTATTAAAATCTTCTTTCTTCTTTCTTCATCTTCTCCTTCCGTCATCTTCTTCCATCTTCTTCTTCCTTCGATTCGCTTCTTCTTCCTCCGGTCTTCTCGTCCGTCGTCGTCCTTCTCGTCCGGTGTTCTGCCGATATGGTTCCCCTCGGCGGATTAGTGTAGATCCGTACTGCGCATGCGCGGCGAAATTCCGAAAATTGCCGAAGCTAAACAGATGCGAGGGAAGTGTACACCGCGCACGCGCAGTCGGTGTACGAGACGATGCCGGGGAAGTCTAACTAAGGGGCGTATCTATTATAACTGTAAGCAAGGGGCAAAGGAAAAAGAAAAACAAATCGTTCAGCTGTGGATATAGAGGAGAGAATATAAAAGCTGTGTTTTTACAGTGCTATCTGTGGGGTTTTTCTTTTGAATTCGGAGTGTATTTTTTTAAACTTAATTTTTTTTAAACAAACAAAATGAGCTGTGCGGTGTACACTTCACTGCATCTGTTTAGGTTCGGACATTTCCGGAAGATGGCTAGTCGTTCGTACTGCGCCTGCGCAGTACACAGAGGAACCAATCCGCCAGGGGAACCAACTCGGCAAGACACCGGCATCGTCGTCTCTTCTCGCAGGCCGCTCCTCGCAATGGGAGGCTCCCGCTCTGTGAGGCTTCGCTCCGGGTGACAGGTCTTTTATAACGAAGGCACCTGGTGACCCCGCCCCCTCTGACGCACGGGGACGTCATGTGGAATTCCCTATGGCTTTCCCCATGACGTCAGAGGGGGGGCGGGGTCACCAGGTGCCTTCGTTATACAAGACCTGTCACCCGGAGCGGAGCCTCACAGAGCGGGAGCCTCCCATTGCGAGGAGCGGCCTGCGAGAAGAGACGGCGATGCCGGACGAGAAGGACGACGCCGGACGAGAAGGACGAGAAGACCGGAGGAAGAAGAAGCGAATCGAAGGAAGAAGACGATGGAAGAAGATGGAAGAAGATGACGGAAGGAGAAGATGAAGAAAGAAGATTTTAATAAAGGAATTGTCAAAGACCGTCTCCTGTCATTTTTACCATTTTTGCCACTTTTTTGGTGAAATGGTAGGGGTACTTTTGTACCCCCTTACCATTTCACACAGGGGGGGGGGGGGGGGGATCTGGGGGTCCCCTTGTTAAAGGGGGCTTCCAGATTCCGATAAGCCCCCCGCCCGCAGACCCCCCCACAACCACCGGGCACGGTTGTGGGGAAGAGGCCCTTGTCCTCATCAACATGGGGACAAGGTGCTTTAGGGGTCTCAGACCCCCAAAGCATCCTCCCAATGTTGAGGGCATGTGGCCTGGTACGGTTCAGGCGGGAGGGGGGCCGCTCTCGTCCCCCCCTCCTTTCCTGCGGCCTGCCAGGTTGCGTGCTCGGATAAAGGGTCTGATATGGATTTTGAGGGGGACCCTACGCCATTTTTTTTTTATTTTTTTTGGCTGGGGTCCCCCTTAATATCCATCCCAGACCTGAAGGGCCTGGTTATTGAATTTGGGGGGACCCCTACGCTTTTTTTTTATCAATGACTTCAATGAATGACTGTTCTCTGTATTACGGATCCGACAATTCATTTGCCGGCAAATAGCCGCGAGTGATTTTAAATAGTTTTTTTTTTTCCTGCAAAAATGACACATTGTACAGAGAGAGTTCTAAACACGGGAAACATGACCCCCTTCATAGGCATACTATAGAGTATATAGTATATAGAAGGGCGCAGGTTTCCTGTGTTTAGAACTCTCTCTGTACAATGTGTCATTTTTGCAGGAAAAAAAGACATTTAAAATCACTCGCGGCTAATTGCCGATTCCCGCAATACAGAGAACAATTCGAATGTTGTATTGTAACTAACAAATATCTAATTTCAACTAATATGAAAGAAATTATAATAGCGGATATAACGAATGCTTCGAATGATTCGAGATTCAGTATATCTAATATAGAGAACTGTTCCTGCAGTGTCATTTTTGCAGGAAAAAAAAACTATTTAAAATCACGAGTCGCAGCTATTTGCCGGCAAATGAATTGTCGGATCCGTAATACAGAGAACAGTCATTCATTGAAGTCATTGATAAAAAAAAGCGTAGGGGTCCCCCCAAATTCAATAACCAGGCCCTTCAGGTCTGGGATGGATATTAAGGGGGACCCCAGCCAAAAAAATAAAAAAAAAATGGCGTAGGGTTCCCCCTCAAAATCCATATCAGACCCTTGAGGTCTGGGATGGATTTTAAGGGGAACCCTAGCCAAAAAAAATGGCGTGGGGTCCCCCTCAAAATCCATACCAGACCCTTATCCGAGCACGCAACCTGGCAGGCCGCAGGAAAGGAGGGGGGGACGAGAGCGCCCCCCCCTCCCGCCTGAACCGTACCAGGCCACATGCCCTCAACATTGGGAGGGTGCTTTGGGGTCCCCCCCAAAGCACCTTGTCCCCATGTTGATGAGGACAAGGGCCTCATCCCCACAACCGTGCCGGTGGTTGTGGGGGTCTGCGGGCGGGGGGCTTATCGGAATCTGGAAGCCCCCTTTAACAAGGGGACCCCCAGATCCCGCCCCCCCCCCCCCCCCCCTTGTGAAATGGTAAGGGGGTACAAAAGTACCCCTACCATTTCACCAAAAAAGTGGCAAAAATGGTAAAAATGACAGGAGACGGTCTTTGACAATTCCTTTATTAAAATCTTCTTTCTTCTTTCTTCATCTTCTCCTTCCGGCATCTTCTTCCATCTTCTTCTTCCTTCGATTCGCTTCTTCTTCCTCCGGTCTTCTCGTCCTTCTCGTCCGGCGTCGTCCTTCTCGTCCGGCATCGTCGTCTCTTCTCGCAGGCCGCTCCTCGCAATGGGAGGCTCCCGCTCTGTGAGGCTCCGCTCCGGGTGACAGGTCTTGTATAACGAAGGCACCTGGTGACCCCGCCCCCCTCTGACGTCATGGGGAAGCCATAGGGAATTCCACATGACGTCCCCGTGCGTCAGAGGGGGCGGGGTCACCAGGTGCCTTCGTTATACAAGACCTGTCAGCGGAGCGGAGCCTCACAGAGCGGGAGCCTCCCATTGCGAGGAGCGGCCTGCGAGAAGAGACGCTGATGGCGGACGAGAAGGACGACGCCGGACGAGAAGGACGAGAAGACCGGAGGAAGAAGAAGCGAATCGAAGGAAGAAGATGATGGAAGAAGATGACGGAAGGAGAAGATGACGGAAGGAGAAGATGAAGAAGGAAGACCAGAAGAAAGAAGATTTTAATAAAGGAATTGTCAAAGACCGTCTCCTGTCATTTTTACCATTTTTGTCACATTTTTTGGTGAAATGGTAGGGGTACCCCCTTACCATTTCACACAGGGGGGGGGGGGGGGCGGGATCTGGGGGTCCCCTTGTTAAAGGGGGCTTCCAGATTCCGATAAGCCCCCCGCCCTCAGACCCCCACAGCCACCGGGCACGGTTGTGGGGAAGAGGCCCTTGTCCTCATCAACATGGGGACAAGGTGCTTTGGGGGGGACCCCAAAGCACCCTCCCAATGTTGAGGGCATGTGGCCTGGTACGGTTCAGGCGGGAGGGGGGGCCGCTCTCGTCCCCCCCTCCTTTCCTGCGGCCTGCCAGGTTGCGTGCTCGGATAAGGGTCTGGTATGGATTTTTTTGGGGGACCCCACGCCATTTTTTTTGGCTAGGGTTCCCCTTAAAATCCATCCCAGACCTCAAGGGTCTGGTATGGATTTTGAGGGGGACCCTACGCCATTTTTTTTTTTTTTTTTTTGGCTGGGGTCCCCCTTAATATCCATCCCAGACCTGAAGGGCCTGGTTATTGAATTTGGGGGGACCCCTACGCATTTTTTTTATCAATGACTTCAATGAATGACAGTTCTCTGTATTACGGATCCAACAATTCATTTGCCGGCAAATAGCTGCGACTCGTGATTTTAAATATTTTTTTTTTCCTGCAAAAATGACACTGCAGGAACAGTTCTCTATATTAGATATACTGAATCTCGAATCATTCGAAGCATTCGTTATATCCGCTATTATAATTTCTTTCATATTAGTTGAAATTAGATATTTGTTAGTTACAATACAACATTCGAATTGTTCTCTGTATTACGGGAATCGGCAATTAGCCGCGAGTGATTTTAAATGTCTTTTTTTTCCTGCAAAAATGACACATTGTACAGAGAGAGTTCTAAACACGGGAAACATGACCCCCTTCTATATACTATATACTATATACTCTATAGTATGCCTATGAAGGGGGGTCATGTTTCCCGTGTTTAGAACTCTCTCTGTACAATGTGTCATTTTTGCAGGAAAAAAAGACATTTAAAATCACTCGCGGCTAATTGCCGATTCCCGTAATACAGAGAACAATTCGAATGTTGTATTGTAACTAACAAATATCTAATTTCAACTAATATGAAAGAAATTATAATAGCGGATATAACGAATGCTTCGAATGATTCGAGATTCAGTATATCTAATATAGAGAACTGTTCCTGCAGTGTCATTTTTGCAGGAAAAAAAAAAACTATTTAAAATCACGAGTCGCAGCTATTTGCCGGCAAATGAATTGTTGGATCCGTAATACAGAGAACTGTCATTCATTGAAGTCATTGATAAAAAAAATGCGTAGGGGTCCCCCCAAATTCAATAACCAGGCCCTTCAGGTCTGGGATGGATATTAAGGGGGACCCCAGCCAAAAAAAAAAAAAAAATGGCGTAGGGTCCCCCTCAAAATCCATACCAGACCCTTGAGGTCTGGGATGGATTTTAAGGGGAACCCTAGCCAAAAAAAATGGCGTGGGGTCCCCCATAAAATCCATACCAGACCCTTATCCGAGCACGCAACCTGGCAGGCCGCAGGAAAGGAGGGGGGGACGAGAGCGGCCCCCCCTCCCGCCTGAACCGTACCAGGCCACATGCCCTCAACATTGGGAGGGTGCTTTGGGGTCCCCCCCAAAGCACCTTGTCCCCATGTTGATGAGGACAAGGGCCTCATCCCCACAACCGTGCCCGCTGGTTGTGGGGGTCTGCGGGCGGGGGGCTTATCGGAATCTGGAAGCCCCCTTTAACAAGGGGACCCCCAGATCCCGCCCCCCCCCCCCTGTGTGAAATGGTAAGGGGGTACAAAAGTACCCCTACCATTTCACCAAAAAAGTGGCAAAAATGGTAAAAATGACAGGAGACGGTCTTTGACAATTCCTTTATTAAAATCTTCTTTCTTCTTTCTTCTGGTCTTCCTTTCTTCATCTTCTCCTTCCGTCATCTTCTTCCATCGTCTTCTTCCTTCGATTCGCTTCTTCTTCCTCCGGTCTTCTCGTCCTTCTCGTCCGGCGTCGTCCTTCTCGTCCGGCATCGTCGTCTCTTCTCGCAGGCCGCTCCTCGCAATGGGAGGCTCCCGCTCTGTGAGGCTTCGCTCCGGGTGACAGGTCTTGTATAACGAAGGCACCTGGTGACCCCCGCCCCCCCTCTGACGTCATGGGGAAAGCCATAGGGAATTCCACATGACGTCCCCGTGCGTCAGAGGGGGCGGGGTCACCAGGTGCCTTCGTTATAAAAGACCTGTCACCCGGAGCGAAGCCTCACAGAGCGGGAGCCTCCCATTGCGAGGAGCGGCCTGCGAGAAGAGACGACGATGCCGGACGAGAAGGACGACGCCGGACGAGAAGGACGAGAAGACCGGAGGAAGAAGAAGCGAATCGAAGGAAGAAGAAGATGGAAGAAGATGACGGAAGGAGAAGATGAAGAAACCGAAGGATGAAGAAAGAAGAAAGAAGATTTTAATAAAGAAATTGTCAAAGACCGTCTCCTGTCATTTTTACCATTTTTGCCACTTTTTTGGTGAAATGGTAGGGGTACTTTTGTACCCCCTTACCATTTCACACAGGGGGGGGGCCGGGATCTGGGGGTCCCCTTGTTAAAGGGGGCTTCCAGATTCCGATAAGCCCCCCGCCCGCAGACCCCCACAACCAATGGCCAGGGTTGTGGGGAAGAGGCCCTTGTCCTCATCAACATGGGGACAAGGTGCTTTGGGGGGGACCCCAAAGCACCCTCCCAATGTTGAGGGCATGTGGCCTGGTACGGTTCAGGCGGGAGGGGGGGCCGCTCTCGTTCCACCCTCCTTTCCTGCGGCCTGCCAGGTTGCGTGCTCGGATAAAGGGTCTGGTATGGATTTTGAGGGGGACCCCCACGCCATTTTTTTTTTTTTTTTTTGGCCGGGGTTCCCCTTAAAATCCATCCCAGACCTGAAGGGTCTGGTATGGATATTTGAGGGGGAACCCATGCCATTTTTTTTTTGGCTGGGGTCCCCCTTAATATCCATACCAGACCTGAAGGGCCTGGTTATTGAATTTGGGGGGACCCCTACGCTTTTTTTTTTTTTTTTATATCAATGAATGACTGTTTTTTAAATAGCTTTTTTTTCTGCAAAAATGACACTTTGTCATTCGAATTCATTCGAATGCATTCGAATTCATTCGTTATATCTGCTATAATAATTTCGTTTGAATTAGTTGAAATTTGATATTGGTAGTTGGATTCGAATAATTTGGAGCTGAAATTCGTAAACGGAATTTTTCCTGCAAAAATGACACTTTGTCATTCGAATTCATTCGAATCCATTCGAATTCATTCGAATTAATTCGAATTCATTCGAATCATTCGGCGACAAAATTCGTAAACGGAATTTCGTATTCCGTACGGAATTCGTAAAAAAAAAAAATTCGTACTACAGATTCGTAAATTCGTACGAATTTCGAAAAATTTGTACGAATTATGAATTCGTACGAAACGAATCGCACATGTCTACCACTCATCTCTATACCATAGGAGGGCGGAAGCGACGTCAAAAACGTCACTTCCGCCCATACGTCTTAAAGAGAAATTTACAAATGTCATTTTTTTAAATGACATTTTTTTTTTTCAAATAAAAGATCTGAGGACTTTTTGACCTCAGATCTCATATTTAAGAGGACCTGTCATGCTTTTTTCTATTACAAGGGATGTTTACATTCCTTGTAATAGGAATAAAAGTGAGCCAATTAAAAAAAAAATTAAAAACAGTGTAAAAATAGATAAAATCAAGAAAAATAAATAAGAAAAACAAAAAAAAATATTTTAAAGCGCCCCGTCCCGACGAGCTTGTGCGCAGAAGCGAACGCATACGTGAGTAGCACCCGCATATGAAAACGGTGGTCAAACCACACATGTGAGGTATCGCCGCGAACGGTAGAGCGAGAGCAATAATTATAGCCATAGACCTCCTCTGTAATGCAAAACATGCAACCTGTAGAATTTTTTAAACGTCGCCTATGGAGATTTTTGAGGGTAAAAGTTTGATGCAATTCCACGAGCGGGCGCAATTTTGAAGCGTGACATATTAGGTATCAATTTACTCGGCGTAACATTATCTTTCACATATAAAAAAATTATAAATCTTATTTTTTTATTCAAAAAAGTGAATTTTTTCCCAAAAAAGTGCGCTTGCAAGACCGCTGCGCAAATACGGTGTGAAAAAAAGTATTGCAACCACCGCCATTTTATTTTCTAGGGTGTTAGAAAAAAAAACAATATATAATGTTTGGGGGTTCTAAGTTTTTTTCTAGCAAAAAAAACTGTTTTAAACATGTAAACACCTAAAATCCAAAACGAGGCTGGTCTTAAAGTGGTTAAATAGTTATTTCTGAGTTTGCGGGCTCCAGCGCTGTGATTGGCCAGAGCCGTGATGATGTCACTCCCGCTCGGTCACGGCATGGCTACTGATGACGTCCGTCGGCACATGCAAATACAGTTGTAGCAAGGTCCTAGGCCTGCTTTGGTCTGATGAGAACTTTTGGGCCAGGGATAGCTGACATCCTTCTGTAAGTGGTGGGTTGTGAGGCATAGTGGGTGTAAGAGGGTTAAAGTTATTGGGCGCCAGACACTTCTTAAAGTGGAAGTAAACCCTCCTATCGTTTTCAGCCAAGGAAGCTGCCATCTTGGCCTCTGTTCAATCTTCAACTGCCATGATGCTGCACATTTATCATTTTTTTCCCACAAATAGAGCTTTCTTTTGGTGGTATTTAATCACAGTTGGGGTTTTTATTTTTTGCTAAACAAACTAAAAAAGATGGAAAATTAAAAAAAAATAAAAAATCATGTTTAATAGTTTGTTATAAAATTTTGCAAACAGGTAATTTTTCCGCTTCATTGATATGCGCTGATGAGGCGGCACAGGTGGGCACTGATAGGCTGCACTGGTTGGCACTGATAGGCTGCACTGGTGGGCACTGATAGGCTGCACTGGTGGGCACTGATAGGCTGCACTGGTGGGGACAGATAAGTCGTTACTGATGGGGACAGCAAAGATGGCACTGATGGGCACCGATGGGCACTGATGGATGACACTGATGGGCACTAATGGGTGGCACTGAGGGGTGGCACTGATGGGCACTGATAGGTGGCATTTACTGGCACTGATGGGCACTGGTAGGTGACACTGATGGGCACTGGTAGGTGACACAGATGAGCACTGGCAGGTGACACAGATGTGCAGCACTGGCACTGTGGGCACTGACAGATGGCACTGTGGGCACTGACAGATGGCACTGTGGGCACTGGTAGGCGGCACTTTAATTGGGCAAAGGTGGGTACCAAGGATTGGGCACATTGCAGTGAGAGGGACTGATGTCCCTCTCACTGTCGCCGGTGATCGGCTTTTTTATTTTTTCTCCTCGTGCTGTCAGCGCGAGGAGGAAAAAAAGCCGGCTCTGTTGTTATCACGTGATCAGCTGTCATTGGCTGACAGCTGATCACGTGGTAAGGGGTCGGGATCGACCCCTTACTCGGATCTGTGATCCAGCGAGTCTCACAGACTCGCTGATCACAGAGCGCGCCGCGCGCGCCCTTCAGGGGGCGCGCAGGCAGCTCGTGGCCGGGACGACGTCAATAGACGTCGTCCCGGCACATTAGATCCGCGCTGTAGTCGTCATTCGGCTATAGCGCGGATCTCAGGTAGTTAAGAGAGTTGGGGCACTTAATGACAGCCTCAGTTTGCCTGCATGCAGCAGAGGTATGGTATAGTCTCGGCACAGGTGTTTCAGATGTGGTAAATACAGTTGGGCCAAACATCCCCCAGTTCAGTTTGAGCCAGGACCCTCAAACATCGCAAAAGTTCAGAACCGAACCGCGAACCCTATTAAAGTCTACGGGACCCGAACTTGAAAAATCAAAAGTGCCCATTTTGAAGGCTTATAAGCAAGTTATAAAAAGGGTTTGGGGGCCCGGGTACTGCCCTGGGGTACATGTATCAATGCCAAACTTTTCTTTAAAAAAATAACGTTTTTTAAAGGAGCAGTGATTTTAATGATGGTTAAAGTGAAACAATAAAAATAAAAGATTCCTTTAACCACTTTCCGACCGGTGCACGACGATGTACGTCCCTTTTTTGAAGAGGGATATCTCGGTAACGGCAGCAGCTGCTGCCACAACCGAGATATCCATCTCTTCAGGCGCCGGTCGGCATTCCGATAATGGTGGTCATCGCGTCGGATTTGCAGCGAGATCACCATTATCGGCGGCGGGAGAGGTGCCCCCCCTCCCGCCGCTCTCCCACGCCTTTCGACGCTTACCGGAGCCGTCGGCAGCGGCGGAGGCGATCGGGTCCGTTCCCTGCCTGTGCATAGAGATGAGTGACGCTAAGATGGCCGCCACTCATTAGACATGGGAACTGTCAAAAAATTTGTTTCGTTTCGTTTCGTCCCGTAAAAAAAAAAGCGTAGGGGTCCCCCAAATTCAATAACCAGGCCCTTCAGGTCTGGGATGGATATTAAGGGGGACCCCAGCCAAAAAAAAAAAAAAAAAATGGCGTAGGGTCCCCCCCAAAATCCATACCAGACCCTTGAGGTCTGGGATGGATTTTAAGGGGAACCCTAGCCAAAAAAAAAAAAAAAAAAAAAAATGGCGTGGGGTCCCCCATAAAATCCATACCAGACCCTTATCCGAGCACGCAACCTGGCAGGCCGCAGGAAAGGAGGGGGGGACGAGAGCGGCCCCCCCTCCCGCCTGAACCGTACCAGGCCACATGCCCTCAACATTGGGAGGGTGCTTTGGGGTCCCCCCCAAAGCACCTTGTCCCCATGTTGATGAGGACAAGGGCCTCATCCCCACAACCGTGCCCGCTGGTTGTGGGGGTCTGCGGGCGGGGGGCTTATCGGAATCTGGAAGCCCCCTTTAACAAGGGGACCCCCAGATCCCGCCCCCCCCCCCTGTGTGAAATGGTAAGGGGGTACAAAAGTACCCCTACCATTTCACCAAAAAAGTGGCAAAAATGGTAAAAATGACAGGAGACGGTCTTTGACAATTCCTTTATTAAAATCTTCTTTCTTCTTTCTTCATCTTCTCCTTCCGTCATCTTCTTCCGTCATCTTCTTCCATCGTCTTCTTCCTTCGATTCGCTTCTTCTCCCTCCGGTCTTCTCGTCCTTCTCGTCCTTCTCGTCCTTCTCGTCCGGCATCGTCGTCTCTTCTCGCAGGCCGCTCCTCGCAATGGGAGGCTCCCGCTCTGTGAGGCTTCGCTCCGGGTGACAGGTCTTGTATAACGAAGGCACCTGGTGACCCCGCCCCCCCTCTGACGTCATGGGGAAAGCCATAGGGAATTCCACATGACGTCCCCATGCGTCAGAGGGGGCGGGGGGTCACCAGGTGCCTTCGTTATAAAAGACCTGTCACCCGGAGCGAAGCCTCACAGAGCGGGAGCCTCCCATTTGCGAGGAGCGGCCTGCGAGAAGAGACGACGATGCCGGACGAGAAGGACGACGCCGGACGAGAAGGACGAGAAGACCGGAGGAAGAAGAAGCGAATCGAAGGAAGAAGAAGATGGAAGAAGATGACGGAAGGAGAAGATGAAGAAACCGAAGGATGAAGAAAGAAAAGAAAGAAGATTTTAATAAAGAAATTGTCAAAGACCGTCTCCTGTCATTTTTACCATTTTTGCCACTTTTTTGGTGAAATGGTAGGGGTACTTTTGTACCCCCTTACCATTTCACACAGGGGGGGGGGGGCGGGATCTGGGGGTCCCCTTGTTAAAGGGGGCTTCCAGATTCCGATAAGCCCCCCGCCCGCAGACCCCCACAACCAATGGCCAGGGTTGTGGGGAAGAGGCCCTTGTCCTCATCAACATGGGGACAAGGTGCTTTGGGGGGGACCCCAAAGCACCCTCCCAATGTTGAGGGCATGTGGCCTGGTACGGTTCAGGCGGGAGGGGGGGCCGCTCTCGTTCCACCCTCCTTTCCTGCGGCCTGCCAGGTTGCGTGCTCGGATAAAGGGTCTGGTATGGATTTTGAGGGGGACCCCCACGCCATTTTTTTTTTTTTTTTTTTTTTGGCCGGGGTTCCCCTTAAAATCCATCCCAGACCTGAAGGGTCTGGTATGGATATTTGAGGGGGAACCCATGCCATTTTTTTTTTTTTGGCTGGGGTCCCCCTTAATATCCATACCAGACCTGAAGGGCCTGGTTATTGAATTTGGGGGGACCCCTACGCTTTTTTTTTTTTTTTTTTTTATCAATGAATGACTGTTTTTTAAATAGCTTTTTTTTCTGCAAAAATGACACTTTGTCATTCGAATTCATTCGAATGCATTCGAATTCATTCGAATGCATTCGAATTCATTCGTTATATCTGCTATAATAATTTCGTTTGAATTAGTTGAAATTTGATATTGGTAGTTGGATTCGAATAATTTGGAGCTGAAATTCGTAAACGGAATTTTTCCTGCAAAAATGACACTTTGTCATTCGAATTCATTCGAATCCATTCGAATTCATTCGAATTAATTCGAATTCATTCGAATCATTCGGCGACAAAATTCGTAAACGGAATTTCGTATTCCGTACGGAATTCGTAAAAAAAAAAAATTCGTACTACAGATTCGTAAATTCGTACGAATTTCGAAAAATTTGTACGAATTATGAATTCGTACGAAACGAATCGCACATGTCTACCACTCATCTCTATACCATAGGAGGGCGGAAGCGACGTCAAAAACGTCACTTCCGCCCATACGTCTTAAAGAGAAATTTACAAATGTCATTTTTTTAAATGACATTTTTTTTTTTCAAATAAAAGATCTGAGGACTTTTTGACCTCAGATCTCATATTTAAGAGGACCTGTCATGCTTTTTTCTATTACAAGGGATGTTTACATTCCTTGTAATAGGAATAAAAGTGAGCCAATTAAAAAAAAAATTAAAAACAGTGTAAAAATAGATAAAATCAAGAAAAATAAATAAGAAAAACAAAAAAAAATATTTTAAAGCGCCCCGTCCCGACGAGCTTGTGCGCAGAAGCGAACGCATACGTGAGTAGCACCCGCATATGAAAACGGTGGTCAAACCACACATGTGAGGTATCGCCGCGAACGGTAGAGCGAGAGCAATAATTATAGCCATAGACCTCCTCTGTAATGCAAAACATGCAACCTGTAGAATTTTTTAAACGTCGCCTATGGAGATTTTTGAGGGTAAAAGTTTGATGCAATTCCACGAGCGGGCGCAATTTTGAAGCGTGACATATTAGGTATCAATTTACTCGGCGTAACATTATCTTTCACAATATATAAAAAAATTGGACTAACTTTACTGTTGTCTTATTTTTTTATTCAAAAAAGTGAATTTTTTCCCAAAAAAGTGCGCTTGCAAGACCGCTGCGCAAATACGGTGTGAAAAAAAGTATTGCAACCACCGCCATTTTATTTTCTAGGGTGTTAGAAAAAAAACAATATATAATGTTTGGGGGTTCTAAGTTTTTTTTAGCAAAAAAAACTGTTTTAAACATGTAAACACCTAAAATCCAAAACGAGGCTGGTCTTAAAGTGGTTAAATATAGTGTCTGGGGTCCCCGCGGTCTGCCTGTAAAGTGGTGCATCTGTAGCATGTATAGAACCTGCTGCAGCATAACTGACATATATAAAGGAAAAAATTACATTTAAAGTGGATGTAAACTCTGAAAAAAAAACCTGCAAGACAAAGGCATAATGAGCTAGTAGTCATCGAATACTAGCTCATTATGAAATACTTACCTTAGATCGAAGCTGTTGCAGCGGTCCCTACACACTGCTGTGACTGATGACATGTCTCCCGGAGTTATTTCTGAGTTTGCGGGCTCCAGCGCTGTGATTGGCCAGAGCCGTGATGATGTCACTCCCGCTCGGTCACGGCATGGCTACTGATGACGTCCGTCGGCACATGCAAATACAGTTGTAGCAAGGTCCTAGGCCTGCTTTGGTCTGATGAGAACTTTTGGGCCAGGGATAGCTGACATCCTTCTGTAAGTGGTGGGTTGTGAGGCATAGTGGGTGTAAGAGGGTTAAAGTTATTGGGCGCCAGACACTTCTTGGATGCAAAAGAGGTTCTATTTCTTTTAACAGTCCTTTTTGTATTTTTGGGGGAGAGAGGGTTAGGGCCAGGACACCCGTAGGTAGTTGTAAGATTACAGACTCCGAGACTTCAATTGGAGGACAGCCATACATGGAAAAGCATCCAGCAAAACACCACATCTGCATGTGCAGGAATGTTGTCTCCTATGGCAACAGTTTTTAACAGTTCCTTCACTTTCACTACAATCGCTCCTTGTAGTTCTCGAATGCACTGAGCTCCCGGTCTCTCACTAGACCCACTGATTCGCTATCACTGATCACGCTTGAACTCCTCCAATCTTCAAGGTGGTATCTTCCTCAACAGTCACCCCCACTTCTCTAGGTGGGTCCCTAGCTTGGCACTCTAGATATCTCTCAAGCTTCACCCACGCTTGCCTGCTCAGTCCCTAGCTTGACACACAAGGCTGCTCTGCAAGCCTCTCATCCGCTGGCTGGGTTCCTGGCTTGATTCCCACTGATGTTTCCCAATTCTTCACCATTGGTGAGAATTCTGCTCCGGTACTTGCTCTGGTACTTGCTTTAGCTACTCACTGTGGTCCCCGGTAATAAGGCAGATAGTGCCCTAGTGGCTACAGCTTTCCATACTGCAAGGGTGTTGATCCGGGTTGCGTCCTCCAACTGAATTTCAAGGCTCCTCCAGAGATACCAGCCTTGCGCTTGGTCCTCTCCTAGAAAAGTCCTCCCCTGGATCCTCCGGTTTTCTTGGCATCTCTCCGCAGGCGAGACAGCACAGGACCACCCCTGGATCAGTGGGCCCCAAGACTTCTGCGGGCCCACCCTCTCAGTTGCAAAGCCTCGGGCCATCCGGCCTCAAGGTGCGGGATCATGCGATACACACCCCATGCCAGGAGGGCCATGAGGTCAGGATAGCGGACCCCGGCAAGAAGAAGAACCCCTCCTCTTTTTCTCTCTTTCAGAAAATATCCCGTCCGTTTAAATACCCTCTCCCAGAATTCACAGCAGTGAAAACACTCCCACTGGGCTATTTCAGAGCAAGAGGTGGTATTCAATACATCCAGCTTGCTGTGTTTCCACACTTACCGGCGGTGACAGCGACACCTACGGTCAAGTGGAAACCAGTGCAACCCAGCTGAACTGGCACAGAAACCAGAACTTTTAGAATAATTAGCCTGAGCCCAACTGCAGCTTCAGACAACTAAATTTGAAAAAAACAATAGCGTCTACTCATTAGGAGCAGGGCGCTACACATATATCTCCCCAAGAGATTTCTTAACATAAATACAGGTGTCCACATTTCTGAAAGCTAATCCTAAGCACCCCATACACATGCATCATTCAGCTTGGGAGTTCCTCACGAGTCACACTCCAAATACTAAATGTATATCACTGCTCTCCTCAATTCTCCAATGCAAAGGGATATTTTCCGAAACTCCCCCTATGGAACAGTGGGAATCTGACCTTGGCCAAACCTTCCCTGATGATCCACGGAAAATAGCTATTCGTAACTCCCAGAGTTTCACTCATTGCATCAACCAATGGGAATAATCCCAAAAGATTCTATCCTGTTGGTACTTAACTCTCACTGGTTCTCTCCTAAGAACTCATCACTTTGCTAGAAAAGTTGCGGACAATCTGGTACTCTCCCACACATACTCTGGTGTTGCAAGGGTCTAACCAGCTACTGGAACAAATTCTTCCAGCTAATTTCCCAGATCACTGGAATACTTACCAAACCTGACCCAGAACTATCTTTACTACACCTAGAGATTGAACGTTTTCCCGAACACTTCCGCAATATCATAATACTTATTCTCCTGGCAGCCAAGACGCTTATCACCAGACTCTGGAGGTCCGCACAAGCACCCAATCTGTCTGAGCTTGTTGCTCTTGTGAGTTTAACCTATAGTTATTGAAAAAGGTATGGCCCTTAGAACGGGGTCCCTATACAAATTCAATCAGACGTGGAGCCCATGGATCCAAATGATATCTCCTACTGGTGTTTGATATTCTTTATAATGTATGGTATAATTGCTGTTTCCTTGTTTTACCATTCATGCCTGCCATTATGTGTTCGCTGCACATAATGTTTCATTTGGCTGCTCTGTTGTTGACCTTGTTGTCCTTGTGTCCCTTACCTCTGCAACCTACATGTACAACCTTTAAAACCAATTAAAACTCAATGCTGAAAACGACTTTTTCCATCAGACTGTAACCTATCAGAGTCTGGAAAGGTGTTACACAAACTCCTCTTTAGGGTGTCCTCAAGATATTTCATCCTACGCTCCCTCTGCAAGGACAGGATGGGCTTTGAGATTTTCCCCTTGTAACAATGGTCAAGGAGGGTTGCCAACCATTATTGGTCCTTCTTCTTGATGACAGGGTCCTTTCGTAGGCTTTGAAGAATAAGGGAGCCCACACACCGCAAAGTTTGCGGAGGCATGAGAAGCAGAGTCCTCGGGGTCACTGAGGATTACAGTATCTGGAACTGCTTCCTTCCAGCCACGTACTACTCCCACGGTTTATGGGGACTGAAAACATCTATTAAAGTTTGACTTATGTCTTCCTCTGCTTCAATGCCTCCAAATCTGCCAGAATATTCCTCCTCCATCTCCTCTTGTGTGTTCTGTGGTGTCACAAGAATGATGTCTGCATAAAGCGGGCCTTAAGATAAAAGGAAGTCCTCCTCTTCCTCCCGCTGCTCTGCCTCAAATGCCCTGTCCATAATGCCATGCAGAGTCTGCTCCAGCAGGAACACAACAAGAATTGTGTCACTGATGCATGCATTGTCGCAGCTCACCATCCTTGTTGTCTCCTCAAATGGTGACAGTACAGTGCATGCATCCTTTATCAACAGCCATTGGCATGGGGGAAAAAACTGAGCTCCCCTGAACCCTGAAGTCTTTGTGCCATACTCACACAGGTATTCGAAGGAGGAGGTGTTGCTGACAGATCTCGCATCATCACCACCAGCTGTATGGAGACGTCCAACAGTCTGCGTTAAAAACAGGGGTTTAGTTAGCACGCATTTGCAAATGCATGCGTAAGCTGCAAGGCCTCTTCACGGCACCCTGTGTATGCAGTCCTAATGCTACTGAATTTAGCTTCTCCACAGTGGGAGCACATGTACATGCTCCGACTGTGCAGACAGGGTGAACGGCCGTTTCTGATACCTACAGGATTTTATACTCTAGGTCAGTGATGGCGAACCTTGGCACTCCAGATGTTTTGGAACTACATTTTCCATGTCAGTGCTCTAGGTTATCCCCTTGAGAATGATTATTTATTTGGATCTTCCCTGTTCTAATGGTATCTTCTTGGTATAGAGGAAAGGAATCTGGTTACTTTTGATGAAGGAATTATTTAGATGGCATAGTCCCTCTTAAGTTTAACACCATTATTTGAAGTACATATCAGCAGTGATATGACTACCAGCCTTTTGATTTCCTGACCTCTTATAGAAACAGGGTTTTGTTTAACAGGGGTTTATCCCCTCTATGACACACTGATACTCCGCCAGACCACCTAGGGGGCCTTGCCAGTCCTCTGGAGTCATACTTATGTTTGGGTGATATTGTATATAAGGTCTTACAAAAGCTCCAGAAGAAGCCATGAGTATGGCAAAACATGCAGAGGCAACCAACTTTTGTACTGTGACCGCATTATTTCTATGTGCTGCTTTTAATATAAATAATTTTAATATGTTTAAATAAAATTCTGAAATGTATATTGTTTAATGTCAGGAGAACTTACCACAGCTTCAGTGTTACAGTCAGAGGCTATCAATGGACGATAAATGGTCATCTCCGATGTTCCATCCACAATTTGCCTTACTGCAAAATACTCGGTGCTGTTCAGCCTTATATCCGACGTATTGTAACTGTTTCCTTCACACCAACATTTTGACACTTGTATATTAAAATTTGCTCCAGTACAAGTAAAATTTGGAGATGGAAGGCTTCCTGAAAAAAAGAGTAAATTCATTCAGCATTTCTGAGATGAGAAGGTGATGGTGACGTGCTTGATATACATTATCACGATAGGGGTTTTCTGTTATAGCCAAGTGTTGCCAGCTATGAGTCAGCCCCGCCAGTCTAAATCAAACATCGGGCGGGCTGTGGGTGTGATGGACCCAACCAGGACAGGGGCTTTTGGAGAGGACTAGAGGCAAGACACCTACTCACAGATTATGGTCCATAGAGAGAAAAGATCATTCTCTAATGATGGACAAACCCTTCGTGGATGCTGAGAGCGAGGCTTGGATTACTTCTCTGAATAAGGACAATAAAGCTTCCCTTCTGGAGTGGATGGAAAGGTGTAATATTAATCCTATACAGGTTAATAGTCAGAGGCAATATGGTGGCCCTTCTGCAGACTGGGCTGGAGAGGCTCCTTTACTTGGGGCAAAATTATTTATCGACGATATCCCTTAAGAAATCTTTGATAAATTAATTCCACCTTTTCAGACTGCTGGAATATTGTAGGAGTGTCTTATAGACTGTTGCCGGATAGTCTGAGGTGGGGTGGGGTTTGTTATGTGTTTAATGTTAAGTATGTCTTTCCAATTGTTTTATTGTTTCTGTCTGTCTGATCTTCTCTTGGAGATGAGATTAATCTGGTGACCACTTTAACTTGTTAGTCCCCCCTTACATTAATGGTCAGTGCAGTGACTCCTTACATTGATTGTCAATGTTGTCCCCCCTTGCATCGATGATCAGTGTAGTGCCCCTCTTTCATTGGTGATCAGAGTAGTAGTTTTTCATCATTGGTCAGTGTAGTGCCTTCTAACATAGGTATACATATATAGGTAACATAAGTGAAGTGCCCCGTTACATTGGTGGTCCATGTAGTACCCCCTTACATTGATGATCAGTGTAGTGCTCCCTTACAATGATGGTCAGTGTAGTGCCCCCTTACATTGATGGTCAGTGTAGTGCCCCTTACATTGATGGTCAGTGTAGTGCCCCCTTACATTGATGGTCAGTGTAGTGCCCCCTTACATTGATGATCAGTGTAGTGCCCCCTTACATTGATGGTCAGTGTAGTGCCCCCTTACATTGATGGCTAGTGTAGTGCCCCCTTACATTGATGGTCAGTGTAGTGTCTCCTTACATTGATGGTCAGTGTAGTGCCCCCTTACATTGATTATCAGTGTAGTGCCCCCCCCCCTTCCCCAACATTGGTGGTCAGTGTAGTACCCCCTTACATATGTTACATGCTCTTGATACGGTTTATGGGAACATTTTTAGGTGGCACAAGAGCCATTCTGACCATTGTATTATAGCATACCATACCTCGTATGAATGGATAGAGAGTTGTATCGCACTGGCAGGTAGTAGTACTATTGTCACAATACTCATCCTCAGCACAGGAATCATTTCCACAGGATGCAGATCCAGCCACTGGAGAGAGAGAAAAAAGACATTAAAGTCCATTCTTCTGGATTTCTAATACAATATTCACATTCACTGTAGGCTGAAATAATTGTGTAGTGATCACCGTAGAAGTTAAACAATTTGTAATCCCTGACAATAATCCTTAACAATGGGCAATTTGCTGCCTGTTTGGTCTCTTAACTATATGGCACACATGGAGCAATAAAGACATTTTTTATTAGAATGGTGAAGGTTTAGAACCTCTGCAGGTTTTTTTATTGGTATGTCTCTCCTTACTTCAACAACAACAGGAAGTGAGGGAAAATCCCCCCTAAAGGGAACAAAGACAGCATTTAAATCTTGACAAAAGCTTTAACCTTTTTTTTACATTATCCAAAACAAAAGAAGATAAAAAATGTTTTTGTCTGGAGTTGGGTTTTAATAAATGTGACTGAAGGAACACAGAACATTACTGTAACAAACTGTGACCATGAGATGACTTACCTGCAATTGGCTGGATAATCTGAGATCTGGATTGAGGGCTGCAGGTCTGTAAGAAAATCAAAGTAATGCTACAGACAAGTGAAATCAATAAAGGAACTTCAAATTGTATCCAAAGAACATCACAGCTATGCTAAAGTCACACTGTCCACTTCATATTCCTTTATCTGTGTTATCCCACAATGGCAACAGTGGAGAATGCGGGCACACCAGGTTCTTTCATCACTCCAATGGTGAGACTTCCTTGTAATAGTTTGCATTCCCTCCTAATTCCCCAATGACCTATTTATTCTACATTGTATCAGGGCAGCATAACACCATTAATAGTCTATGTTAGGGATGACCATAGCACCATCAACTGTCTTTGTTAAGGATGACCATAGCACCATCAACTGTCTTTGTTAGGGATGAGTGTGGCACCATCAACTGTCTTTGTTAGGGATGAGTGTGGCACCATCAACTGTCTTTGTTAGGGATGAGTGTGGCACCATCAATTGTCTTTGTTAGGGATGAGCGTGGCACCATCAATTGTCTTTGTTAGGGATGAGCATGGCACCATCAATTGTCTTTGTTAGGGATGAGCATGGCACCATCAATTGTCTTTGTTAGGGAGGACCATAGCACCATCAACTGTCTTTGTTAGATATGAGCATGGCAACATCAATTGTCTTTGTTAGGGATGAGCATGGCACCATCAATTGTCTTTGTTAGAGGTTCACTTCATGTTCTTCTATCTGTGTTATTCCCGCAATGGAAACAGTGGAGAATGCGGGCACACCAGGTTCTTTCATCACTCCAATGGTGAGACTTCCCAGGAATAGTTTGCATTTCCCCTCCACGTTGGTTTCAGTCTCTCTAAGCCATATTCCCCAATCACCTATTTATTCTACATTGCTAGGGAAGGACATGACACCATCAATTGTCTTTGTTAGGCTTGAGAATGATACCATCAATTGTCTTTGTTAGGGATGAGCATAACACCATCAATTGTCTTAGTTAGGGATGAGATAGGGTTTGGGCCAAACCCAAGCTCATCCCTATTCCAAGTTATGGCTACAGAAGATGGGAAGAACTGTGAATTCTGGTGGTGGTATCTCAGTGTCAGAAGCCAGCATATGATTTAAACTCACCACTTTAGTGTGGAGTTGGCCATTAATTCAGCTTTCAGAGAAAATGGCATATTTATGCAGAAGCAGAACTTCACCCAAAAGAAGAAGTTCCACTTTTCTACCCCCCCCCCCTCGCTGCCATATTTGGAGCTTTGTTTTGTGGGGGGAGCAGGTACCTAGTTTTGACAGGTACCTACTCCCACTTCCTAGACAACCCCAGTGGAAGACCTCTCCCCCTCCCTGCCTGAAACCTCCTGGGACAAGTCACGGGCCCCAGAAGGCTGCGGGACCATTCACCATGTGCAGTGGGCAGCCGGCTGTGAAGCCGCAAGGGGTCATAGTCAGCTGCCCACAGTTTACATGCTGTTGCCATGGAGCGAAGACTGGTGAAGAAACCGGCCCTGGTGAGGACAGTGCTGGATCCCTGAACAGGTCAGTGTCTGTTTACTAAGATTATGAAGATACTTGGAGGTGTTTATGAACTGAATAAAAAATAATTCACACCACCAAAAGTAAAGCAGCTCTTCCATCATTCCTTAGACTAAAGTGGTAATAAACTCTTTTGTGCCATTTTTACCTACAGGTAAGCTTATAATAAGGCTTACCTGTAGGTAAAATTAATATCTCCTAAACCTACACCCTTTAGGAGATATTCCAGTGAGCAACAGATGGTGATGTCACCGGCGAATACCCGTGCCATTCCTTCAGAGCTCTGTGCCTGGGGCTCCCATGCACATGCGTGGGAGTGACACCATTGTGGCTCAGCCAGTCAGATGGTAGGAGTCCGAGAACTCGGAAGGAAGACTGGGTGAAGATGGAAGCCTTTTCAGCGGGCCCCCCCGTGCGGGTCTGCCGGTCGGTCCACTTACCCCATCTGGGCGGCGGGCATCGGCGGACATCAAGGTACGGCGGACATCGGCAGACATCAAGGAGCGTCAGGGATCAGGGCATAGGGTAGCGGCTCCTGTGTCTTCTACTCCCTCCTCCTCGCTTCCGCCATGTGTCTCCTCCTCTACTCCTAGGCGTCCAATAGGATTGCCTGTCCTTTCAGCCAATCGGGTGAGGGGTATCAGACCCGCTTCCCGATTGGTCAGGAGGAGGATCAGTGTTGGAACAGCGAATATTCATTCGCTGTTGTAACACCTGGGTGGGCTCGTAGAGCAATGCTCTCCGCCACAAGCCCACCCTATTTTGAAGCCTATTAGAGCCTATGGCTCTAATCAGGTGCTTAAAAAAACACCCCCCGCCACTGTAATTCAGGCGCACGGCACCCTAAAAGGGGCCGGACACATGAATAGGGGGTTGCGGCGGCGATGAATAGAGCATCGTATCACCGCATCGCTAGAAGGTGGAGGGGGTGGCGGCTGTGGATAGATGGGGCGGCGCTTGGGCGCCCCTAATGGACGGGCCGCCACTGGAAAGCACTGTATAAATTGTTGGCACCAGGTTGCTGAGATCTGAGGTCTGGTTATCAGGGGGAAGGAGGGATTGTTATACATACTTCATTAAACTGTATAGACACCAACCCCTCTAGTGGGATTTTTCAGGGCATACATTTTAACATGGTTTAAAAGTTTCTATAATATACTTTATTTACATATATATAAAAAGAGAACATTCGTGTACAAAAAAATACCAATGCGTTTGGAAAAAATGTTTTTGGGTTTACAGAAATAACCACATTCATCTGTCAGAGGACTCATATAGGCAGAAGAGTGACCCAATGCAAAAAGTTTCTTCTTCACGGGTAAGTGGTTATAATACAGGGCTTTTCTTGTAAGCACACACATAACTTGTGGGAAACTGCATCATTTAAAAAAAAAACATAATTTTAACCGCTTTAATACCGCCCCAATACTGCCCCACACTTTTTTTAGCACTGTTACTGTATTAGTGTCACTGGTCCCCAAAAAGTGTCAAACGTGTCAGTTAGGTGTCCGATTTGTCCGCCGCAATGTCGCAGTCCCACTAAAAACCACTGATCGATACCATTACTAAAAAATAAATAAATAAAAATAAAAGTTCCATATACCTTACTTTGTAAACGCTATAACTTTTGCGCAAACCAATCAATACGCGCTTATTGGGATTTTTTTAACCAAAAATATGTAGCAGAATACATATTGGCCTAAACTGTAAACTGTAAATTAGAGTTTTAAATTTTTTTTATTGGATATGTTTCATAGCAGAAAGTAAAAAATGTGTTTGTTTGATTTTCAAAATTGAAATTTTTTCTTTGTTTATAGCGCAAAAAAATAGAAACCGCAGAGGCGATCAAGTACTACCAAAATAAATCTCTTTTTGTGGTACAAAAAGGACATGAATTTTATTTGGGTACAGTGTCACACGACCGCGCAATTGTCAGCTGAAGCAACTCAGTGCCGTAAAAAAGTACCCAAAAATGGCCTGGTCATTAAGGGGGAAAAACTTCCGGTCTGTAAGTGGTGAAAATTGTGTGGTTTCCCACAAGTTATGTGTGTGCTTACAAGAACAGCCTTGTATTATAGCCGCTGAAGAAGAAACGTTGTTTTTGAAACGCGTTGGGTCTCTCTTCTGTCTATATGAGTCCTCTGACAGATGAATGTGGTTATTTCTGTAAACCTAAACACTATTTCCAACCTACGCATTGGTATTTTATATCTTATTGTAGACAAATGTTATCCTTTTATATATATGTAAATAAAGTATATTAGTGAAACTTTTAAACCACGTTGAAATTTATGCCCTGAAAAATCCCACCAGAGGGGTTGGTGTCTATACAGTTTAGTTACTAGGGATGTGGGCATTGCTTTTTTTTCCCAACAATAGATGTTTATAGAATTATAATAGCATACATTTTGTACAAAGAGTAAGGGACACATAGCAACAAGTTAACAACAAACCAATTAGTGTATGAACTATAGCACACCATGAATGGTCTACATAAACTGTGTAATATTGATCTGCATTTATACCAAACTAATAAAGTACATTAAACAATAGTAGAAGATGTCATTAAGAGCCATGGGCTCCACATCCGATTGAATTTGAACATGGAGCTATACCCTTTTCATAGTTGTAAATTAGGTTTACAAGAGCAACTAACTCTGACACATTGGCAGCTTGAGCAGACCTCCAAAGTCTTGTGACGAGTGTCCTGACGGACACAAGAATAATTACTGTGATGTCATGAAGGTGTATGGGGAAGTATTCAATGTTTAGGTGAAGTAGGGCCAACGCTGGATCTGGTTTGTTAAAAACCCCTGTGACTCGGGATATAAGCTGGAAGACTTCCTGTTCCAGTAGATAGTTAGGCCCAAAGTATGTATGGGGGAGTACCAGTGTACCCACAGCCTCTCCAGCAAAGAGAGGAATTCTCAGGAGAGAACTTCACTAAACGGTATGGAGTTAGATACCAACGGGATAAAAACCTTTTGAGACAGTTCCCAGTGATTGACACAATAGGTAACAGTATGGGAATAACGATCAGCTGTTTTCCATTGGTCAGCAGAGAAATTTTATCCAATTTTATAAGTTACCGTATATACTCGACTATAGGCCGTCCCGAGTATAAGCCGAGGCCCCTAATTAACCACAAAAAATGGGAAACCTGCATTGACCCGTGTATAAGCCGAGGGTACAAAATGCAGCAGCTACTGTAAGTGGAAAAGAGGGCCAGCAATGCCCATCTGCAGCTGCCTGTCCCCTGTACAGACCCCCCCCCCCCCCCCGTGTCCCCATTACAGCCTACCTGTGCCGATCTGCGGGTCCTGTGCCATCCGTCCTGTGCCCTCGGTCTTCGGTCCCCGGTCCCCGCTCTCCGGTCTTCGGTCCCCGCTCTCCAGTCCCCGCTCTCCGGTCTCCGCTCTGCCCCCGCTCGCCGCTCTGTCCCCGCTCGCCGCTCTCCGCTCTGTCAGCGTGTACGGCGCCATTGCAAAATTAAAAAGCCGCGCCTCCTCCTCGTCCTCGTCCGTGATAGGAGGAACGCTGTTTTCCCAGCAGTCAGTGTGCAGTGTTCCGCCTATCACGGACGCCCTCTCATCCTCGTCCATGAGATGAGAATGACAGGGCATCCGTGATAGGCGGAACACTGCACTGCTGGGAAAATTAGTGTCTGCCTATCACGGATGGGCGGGAGGAGGCGGCGCGGCTTTTTAAAACTGCCGTCTGTCTGCATGACAAGCTGTTCATGTAGGCAGACGGCAGTGACTCGAATATAAGCCGAGGGGGGGACTTTCAGCCCTAAAAAATGGGCTGAAAATCTCGGCTTATATTCGAGTATATACGGTATTTCCACTTGGCCATAGGGGGGTCTTGGAGAACATCCCTTTAACCTGAAGAATAGAATAAGCAAAGAAATACCTTTTGGTTTTGTAATGGTGGCATGTTAAGAACTTCCAGGCCAAAGAATGGATATGTATGGAAGTTTTGGGATTGGCTTTCAAAAATGTGGACACACGTACTGTATATATGTAAAAAAGTTTTTAGGGGAGACATGGAACTTATTTATTAGGTCTACCATGGATTTGAGGTGTGTTAAAATAGACACAGTTACTTTAGAGTGTAACAAGTAATCTAACTGATTACTCTTCCCCTCATGGTAACGCCATTCCCATTACTTGGGCGGCGTTACCGCAATTACATCTACCGCCACTAGATGGCAGTAGTGTAATTCCGGTGTCCTGACGAAAAAGTTTCCCCGCCAGATAAGGACCCCCTGTACTGCGCAGGCGCAGCGCTTGCGCAGTACGAAGGACTACGGAGCTTACGAATATTGCCGAACCTAAACAGCTCTGAGTGAACTCTACACTGCGCAGGCGCATTTAACATGTAATTGTACGAGGCGATGCCGCACGCTCCCGATGCTCGTGATACTCTGCAAGGGGCGTCAATCGTGTAACTAAGGGGCAAGTCTAGTATTACTGTAACCAAGGGGCACATTTATTATTATTGTTATATATCGAGCTCTGCCCATTAATTTAACATTCGCCCTCTTCTGTAGCCATCCGCCCCTTACACGATATAATAATAATAGACCCGCCCCTTACACGATACAATAATAATAGACCCGCCCCTTACATGATATAATAATAATAGACCTGCCCCTTGCTTACACCGTATAACAGATCTTCCCCTTGGTTAGAGTAATAATAGAGCAGCCCCTTGGTTACACGATATATACCAATAATAATAAATGCGCCCCTTGCTTACAGTAATACTAGACCCGCCCCTTAGTTACACAATAGACGCCCCTTGCAGAGTAGCACGAGCATCGGGAGCGTGCCGCATCGTCTCGTACAATTACATGTTAACTGCGCCTGCGCGGTGTACAGCTCACTCAGAGCCGCTTAGGTTCGCCAATTTTCGGAAGATCCGTAGTCACAGTCACAGTTACTTTGCTGCGTAACTAATTACTTTTCCAATGTAGTAACTGAGTTACTAAAGCAATTACTTTTTGGGAGAAGTAATTTGTAACTTAACTAATTACTTTTTTAAAGTAAGATGACCAACACTGGTCCCTTGGTATAGGTCTTCCACCCATTGAATGCCTTATTCCTGCCACCTATTAATAGACAGGTAAGGGATAAGAAACTCTAAGGCAGAAAGGGGAATTGGGACTGTAGAGTCTATACCACTTTAAAAATTATAACTTTTTTTTTTAATTATTTTCCTAACCATGAAAACTGGTACCCTCAGGCTAGTGGCAGCTCATCCAGGACAAGAAAATGCCTGGGGCTTTGGGGGCCCCTTGGATCAGTGGGCCAATTGACTGCTTCGTCAGGCACAGAAAATGCAGGACAACCTCTATGTGTATGGTGAGCCTTACCGTGGTACAATTATTAGTGCAGAGTCTAACTTCGGCATAGAGATAGACGGTGTTGGAACTGGCAATCTGGAAGACTTTCATAGGAAACCGAGATTCAGTGCCGTTTACATTGGCAATCACTGTTAGCTGGTCAGCAGATATATTGCTAGATGGGACCCATATTTCTTCAAACTACAGACCTACTCACAGCTACTGTATATAATATGCGTCTCCATTGAGATGAATGCAATGCATCAAAACACAACGCAATTCTTTCTATTTAAATGCAGCCTGAATGACTGACAATTACTCCCTCATGCAATGCTGTATTGAAATATGTCTTATATATTTTTTTATAGACAGGTAGATCTTTATTATGGTGGTATTTAACAGCTTCCTGTCCGGCCAAAGTACTGTACATAAACAGCCAGACAGGAGTTGCGCCGATGCGGGTGGACGTTCCTGTATGTCCTTCTGCATTGCCCGCTTGTGCGTGCTCTCTAGAGCGGGCAGCAGTGGATCTGTGACCTGCTGTGCCCACCAGACACAACTGATCACCAATCATTGTACCGGGCTGCTGTGAGCACATGAACAGTAGTAAACAATGATGCCATTGTTTTACTAATGTGTGAGCTTTCTGATTGGTCACAGCGATCACATGGTACCAGCGGCAATCACAGCGTTCCCTGTACCATGTGATAGCTGTGACCAATCACATCATCACACTGGTACACAAGGTTTTATGAATGAAACCTTTACGCAGTCTTTTACCAATTACTTACAGTCCCTTGAAAAAGTATTCACACCCCTTTACATTTTTGCACATTTTGTCATGTGACACCCAAAAACGGAAATTTATTTTATTGGGACTTTATATGATAGACCAACACAAAGTGGCACATAATTGTGAAGTGGAAGGAAAATGATAATTGAATGCTGCATCTAAATAAATGGCACGGAACAAATTAATAATAAATAATAATAATAATAACAATAAAAAAAGGTTTATTATTATTATTATTGTTATTTATTATTATGAATTTCTTACGTTCCATTCGTTTAGATACGGCATTCATTATTTCGGATAATTCGTAACTTTGGATAAATTAGTATTCGTTACGTTCACTAACAGACAAATTTGAAAGGGAATTCCAATGCCTATAACATAATAGTTAGTAATAGTTAAGTTATTATTAGTTAATTATTATTTCAGATTTGAGTTTTCAGATTTTCCAATTTACAAATCTAAGAATTTCCGAATTCATGGATTTACAAATTTTTGGATTTTCGGATATTCGAATTTACGGATTTAAGGTTTTCGTTCATTCGGTTATTTCCGAATTAACAAATTTGCCAAAATTTTAAAAACAAATTCGGAACAAAACGAATTGTAAATATCTACAGCTGGATAGACAGAGATCACCCAGCTGATTGGCCGCCCGATGGCTATTTATCCAGGGCTATTTATAAATTGCACTGGGTAAAAAAAGGCCGCAGATCTGCCATTGATAAGCGTACAGTGGTACATTAGTGGTTAAATGTGATATATTGTTCTGGGCATTCAGTGTCCATTCAAACTTGTGCGACTTAAAATGTATGCGATTTCCATTGCAAATTTTTCGTGCAACGTTGATGCGATTTTGTTATGACTTTGTCTTTGACTCATTGACGCTTTTGATCATTTCAATTATGCTCTACAAAGTTGCTAGACATGTGCAGAACAGAAACATTCGTTTTTTTGTTTCGTTTGTTTTTTTCATTCTTCAACGAATTCAAGATTTTCATCAGGATTCAAATTCAAAATGGTAGGTGAAAGGAGCGCCTGATATCCAATGAGAAGCAGAATTAGGGTGAATGTATATTCATTTTAAGAAACAACAAAAGGTTGATCCAACACATTTCAGCAGAAAAGACTCCCCCCTTCTTCAGGGCTGTTGCTGGCAGTGTATGTTACACTGCCGCTGCAAGAGCAAACAACAACCAGATCGATTACGGTATCATAGACACAGCAGTTTGGGATGAATCCCCACTCCCCATAGGCACACAGCAACAGCCCTGATGAAGGTGGAGGTTTTTTTTTCCTGAAACGCGTTGGATCAACTGTATGTTGTTTATTTTAATAAAACAAATATACGTTCACCTTCACTCTGCTTCTCATTGCATATCATTCACCTAACCTTACAAATACATGTGGTAACGACCTTGAGGCCTTACCCAGAGGATACGAAGCCCAAGCCCCAAAAAGGCTCATTGCCACTCTTCTGTTTAGTTGGGCTGGAACTCCAGGGAGTGAACTCACCCAACCCATCCCCACCATCACCCAGTCACAGACCCTCAACGGAGTGAGTCAGTCCAGCACGATCTCCAACTCTAAAGAGCCAAATTCTGTGTGAATAGCTGGTTGTTAAGGAGCAGGCTGGGAAGCCGGCCACCCATGTCCTTAACGACCGATGACTCGGAAGCTGTCAGCGGGTTCCCAGGTGACTCATCAGCTGTCAGCGGGTTCCCTGATGACTCAACTGTCAGCAGGTTCCCCAATGACTCACCAGCTATCAGTGGGTTCCCCGAAGACTCATCAACTGTCAGCAGGTTCCCGATGACTCATCAGTTGTCAGCGGGTTCCCCGATGACTCATCAACTGTCAGCAGGTTCCCCGATGACTCATCAACTGTCAGCAGGTTCCCCGATGACTCATCAGCTGTCAGCGGGTTCCTCGATGACTCATCAACTGTTAGTGGGTTCCCCGATGACTCATCAACTGTCAGCAGGTTCCCAGATGACTCATCAACTGTCAGCAGGTTCCCCGATGACTCAGTTGTCAGCGGGTTCCCTGTGTACTCATCAGTTGTCAGCGGGTTCCCCGATGACTCAACAACTGTCAGCAGGTTCCCAGATGACTCATCAGTTGTCAGCGGCTTCCCTGATGACTCATCAACTGTCAGCAGGTCCCCCGATGACTCATCAGTTGTCAGCAGGTTCCCTGATGACTCATCAGTTGTCAGCAGGTTCCCCGATGACTCATCAGCTGTCAGTGGGTTCCTCGATGACTCATCAACTGTTAGTGGGTTCCCTGATGACTCATCAACTGTCAGCAGGTTCCCCGATGACTCATCAGCTGTCAGTGGGTTCCTCGATGACTTATCAACTGTTAGTGGGTTCCCTGATGACTCATCAACTGTCAGCAGGTTCCCCGATGACTCATCAGCTGTCAGCCGGTTTCCCACTGACAGCTAAATGTAAACAAAGAAATGATGGCAATGAAAAATAAAGAAAAAACAGTGTGGGGTCCCCCCAATTCATTCTATGCCCTTCAGGTCTGGTATGGATTTTAAGGGGAAAATTAAAAAAAACAAAAAAACAGCGTGACACCCCCCCCCCCCCCCCCCCCAAATCCATACCTTTATCTAAGCATGAAGCCTGACAGGTCAGGTCATATTTTTTTATTGTTGTTTTTTAAATAACAGAATTGTCAAAAAATGCAATTTTTTAATCCAAGACTTTTTTTCTTTGGTGAGTAGGGTACCATGATTCCGATAAGCCCCCCACCCGCAGACCCTCACAACCACCAGCCAGGGTTGGTTGTAAGGGGTCCTTGTCCCCATCAACATGGGGAAAAGGTGCCTTGGGTGGGGAGATTATGTACTCCATGGGGGGGTTAGAATCTGGGGACCCCCTTGTTAAAAGGAGCTTCCAGATTACGATAAAATTCCAGATTACGGTTTGTGGACAGGGTGCTGCTAGCCCAATAGCATAAAACTCCCAAGGGCTTTTGCGCAGTTTACAGGAAATAAGTATACTTGTTATGTATACAAATATGCTTTATTCTTCCAATTAACCACTACGCGCCCGCACTATAGCCGAAAGACGGCTGCAGCACGCACGCTCCCTGCCGGGAGGACGTCCCTGGGTGTCCTCCTGTTTACTTCCCTAATTCGCGCTCCTGAGAGCGCGCATCGGGGAAATTCTGTGCTGGCCGTGTCCGTCGGACACAGCCGGTCACAGATCGCTGTAAACGGCCAATCACAGTGGCCGTTTACAGCGAGATCTGGCTGTCCAATGAGAGATGATCTCATATGTTTGCATATGCAAACATATGAGATTATCTGTCAGCGCCGCTCTGCCTCCTCACACAGAAAGCGTGTGAGGAGGGAGAGAGGAACGGCGCCGTAAGTAAAAAAAAAAAAAAAGAAAAAAAAAAAAAGAAAAATAAAGAGATCTGTCCCGCTGCCACCTGTCATCAGTACCACCTGTCCCCAGAGTGCCATCCGTGCCACCTGTCCCCAGTACCACATGTCCCCAGAGTGCCATCTGCCAGTGCCACCTGTCCCCAGTACCACCTGTCCCCAGTGCCATCCGTGCCATCTGCCAGTGCCACCTGTCCCCAGTGCCACATCAGTGCCACATCAGTGCCACATCAGTGACAAATCAGTGCCACGTCAGTGCCATCTGTCATCAGTGCCACGTCAGTGCCATCTGTCATCAGTGCCAACTGTCAGCAGTGCCACCTGTCATCAGTGCCACATCAGTGCCATCTGTCAGTGCCATATCAATGCCACGTGTCATCAGTGCCACGTCAGTGCCATCTGTCATCAGTGCCACGTATCAGTGACATCTGTCAAAAGTGCCACCTGTCAGTGTCACGTGCCATCTGTTATCAGTGGCACGTGTCATCAATGCCACGTATCAGTGCCATCTGTCATCAGTGTCACGTGTCATCAGTGCCATCTGTCATCAGTGCCACGTATTAGTGCCATCTCTCATTAGTGCCACGTATTAGTGCCACATGATATCAGTGCCACGTATAAGTTCCATCTGTCAGCAGTGCCACATATTAGTGCCATCTGTCAGTGTCACGTGTCATCAGTGCCCCCGTATTAGTGCCATCTGTGATCAGTGTCACGTGTCATCAGTGCCCCCGTATTAGTGCCATCTGTCATCAGTGCCACATCAGTGTCACGTGTCATCAGTGCCACATCAGTGTCACGTGTCATCAGTGCCACCTGTCATCAGTGCCACGTCAGTGTCACATGTCATTGTCCTGGTGCTCCAGGGCCTTCAAAAGTGTACTAGGTAGTCAACAAGTTAGATGTGTAATTTATGCTCCTAGAACACCTGATGGCGCTCCCTTCATGTTGGGCCTCTCTAAGTGGCCAGGCTGTGGAAAAGTCCCACACATGTGGTATCGTAATACTCAGGAGGAGTAGCAGAATTTATTTTGGGGTGTCATTTGTGGTATACGGATGCCATGTGAGAGAAATAACCTATTACAATGACAATTTTGTGGAAAAAATAAAAAAATAAAAAAATAATTCATTTTGCAAAGAATTGTGGGAAAAAATGACAACATCAAAAACCTCACCATGCCTCTTAGTAAATACCTTGGAATGTCTAGGGGTCATTTGGGGGGTATTTGCACTTTCCTGGCTTGTTCGGGTCACAAGAAATGAGATAGGTCACCAGTGCATCAGATGTGATCAATTTTGTATAATTCGCACCACAGATTGTAGAGTCTGTAACTTTCACAAAGACCAAATAATATCCACTAATTTGGGTTATTTTTACCAAAGATATGTAACAGTATAAATTGTGGCCAAAATTTATAAAGAAAAATTTATAATTTGCTAAATTTTATCACAGAAACAAAGAAAAATGCGTTTTTTTTTCAAAATTTTCGGTCTTTTTTCATTTATAGCGCAAAAAATAAAAATCCCAGAGGTGATCAAATACCACCAAAAGAAAGCTCTGTTTGTGGGAAAAAAAGGACAAAAAATTCATTTGGGTTCAGTGTTGCATGACTGAGTAATTGTCGTTCAAAGTGTGAGAGCACCGAAAGCTGAAAATTGGTCTGGGCAGGAAGGGTGTTTAAGTGCCCAGTAAGCAAGTGGTTAATATAAAAGTCACTAAAAACAGCAACAGCAGCAAAAAAGAAAAAAAAAAGAAAAGAACAACAACAAGAGCTCTGGTGTACATGAAAATTTGCATGAGACACTGACTGTACCCATATAAAATTTTGATCATTTTTTTCCCACAAATTGAGATTTCTTTTGGTGGTATTTGATCACCTCTACGGTTTTTATTTTTTACACTATAAACAAATAAAGAGCGACAATTTTGAAAAAAAAACACAATATTTTTTACTTTTTGATAAAATAAATATCCCAATTTAAAAAAAAAAAGTCTCAGGTTCGGCCGATATGTACTCTTCTACATATTTTTGGTAAACTAAATCGCAATAAGCATATATTGATTGGTTTGTGCAAAAGTTATAACTCCTAAAAAATAGGTTACTGATTTATGGCATTTTTATTATTTAAATTTTTTACTAGTAATGGCGGCGACCTGCGATTTTTGTCAGGACTGTGACATTGCGGCGGACATATCGGACACTTTTGACACCATTTTGGGACCATTGACAATTATGCAGCGATCAGTGCTATTTATATGCACTGATTACGGTATAAATGTCACTGTCAGGAAAGGGGTTTACACTAGGGGGTGATCAACAGTGATGTAAGTAACTGAGTTAAAATAAACAGAGTTACCTAACGCAGTTACTTTAGAGGGTAACTAGTAATCTAACTGATTACTTTTCCCCTCATTACTTTGGCTTAGTTACCCCAATTACTTCTACCGCCACTAGATGGCAGTAGTGTAATTCCGGTGTCCTGCCGAAAAAGTTCCCCCGCCGGATAAGGACCCCCTGTACTGCTTAGGTGCAGGGCTTGCACAGTACGAAGGACTACAGAGCTTCCGAAAATTGCCAAACCTAAACAGCTCTGAGTGAACTCTACACCGCGCAGGTGCAGTTAACATGTAATTGTACGAGGCGATGCTGCACGCTCCTGATGCTCGTGCTACTCTGCAAGGGGCGTCTATCGTATAAGTAAGGGGCGGGTCTAGTATTACTGTAACCAAGGGGCGCATTTATTATTATTGTTATATATCAAGCTCTGCCCATTAATTTAACATTCGCCCTCTTCTGTAGCCATCTGCCACTTACACGATATAATAATAATAGACCCGCCCCTTACACGATATAATAATAATAGACCCGCCCCTTACACGATATAATAATAATAGACCCGCCCCTTACACGATATAATAATAATAGACCCGCCCCTTACACGATATAATAATAGACCCGCCCCTTGCTTACACGCTATAAAAGATCTGCCCCTTGGTTAGAGTAATAATAGAGCAGCCCCTTGGTTACACGATATATAACAATAATAATAAATTCGCCCCTTGGTTACAGTAATTTTAGACCCGCCCCTTAGTTACACGTATAGAAAAAGTCAGTTACTTTGTTGCGTAACTAATTACTTTTCCAATGTAGTAACTGTTACTTTTTGGGAGAAGTAATTTGTAACTTAACTAATTACTTTTTTAAAGTAAGATGACCAACACTGGTGATCAAGGGGTTAACTGTGTTCCCTAGGGAATGATTCTAACTGTGGGGGGAATGGGACTGACTGGGGGAGGTGACCGATCTGTGTTCCTATATACTAGGAACACATAATCAGTCTCCTCTCTCCTGGCAGGACGTGGATCGGTGTGTGTTTACACACACCAATCCACGTCCATGCTCTGTGACCAGCAATCGCGGGTGCCCGGCCGGACATCGCGGCCGCCAGGCACACGCATTGGCCACCAAGTCCGCCGGCAAGCCGAGGCTGTCATATGGCGCCCGCCCGGGATGGCAGAGCCACCTTGCGGCCATCATATTACAATACAAGGGATGGGAAGTGGTTAAAGTCGCTGCGACTGTAATAACTGTCAGTGCAGTTAGTTTTAGGTCCAAGGTAGCCCCCCACCCCCCCCCCCTAATAAAGGTTTAACCCCTTGATTGCCCCCCAGGTAACCCTTTCACCCCCTTTTGCCAGTGTCACTAAGCGATCGTTTTTCTGATCGCTGTATTAGTGTCACTGCTGTCGCTAGGTAACCATTTTTTTTTTTTTTAGGTAACCGCCATGTTTATATAGGTTCATAAATAGGTTTATAGGTCAGGTACCCCCATATTACAACCTAAATAAAGGTTTTAACCCCTTGATTGCCCCTAGAGTTAACCCTTTCACCAGTGATCACTGTATAACTGTCACTGGTGACGCTGGTTAGCCAGTTAGTTATTTCGTTATTTAGGTTCCCCGTCAGGTTTTTATATAGCGTCAGGTACCCCCATATATTACCTAATAAAGGTTTTAACCCCCTGATTGCCCCTAGTTAACCCTTTCACCCCCTTTTGCCAGTGTCACTAAGCGATCGTTTTTCTGATCGCTGCATTAGTGTCGCTAGGTAACCATTTTTTTTTTTTTAGGTAACCGCAATGTTTATATAGGTTCATAAATAGGTTTATAGGTCAGGTACCCCCATATTACAACCTAAATAAAGGTTTTAACCCCCTGATTGCCCCTAGAGTTAACCCTTTCACCAGTGATCACTGTATAACTGTCACTGGTGACGCTGGTTAGCCAGTTAGTTATTTCGTTATTTAGGTTCCCCGTCAGGTTTTTATATAGCGTCAGGTACCCCCATATATTACCTAATAAAGGTTTTAACCCCCTGATTGCCCCTAGTTAACCCTTTCACCCCCTTTTGCCAGTGTCACTAAGCGATCGTTTTTCTGATCGCTGCATTAGTGTCGCTAGGTAACCAGTTTTTTTTTGTATTACTGTTACGGGTGACGCTGGTTAGTTAGCTTGTTTTTTATACTGTCAGGGCACCCGCCATTTATTACCCAATAACGGTTTAACCCCCTGATCGCCCGGCGGGTGATATCAATTAGGTTTTAGGGTCAAATAAGGTCTGCGTCGCCCCAGGTTAGTGCCAGTACCGCAAACACCCACGCGCAAAGCATACACCTCCCTTAGTGGCACAGTATCTGAACAGATCAATATCTGATCTGATCAGATCTATACTAGCGTCCCAGCAGTTTAGGGTTCCAAAAAAAAACGCATTGTTAGCGGGATCAGCCCAGATACCTGCTAGCACCTGCGTTTTCCCCCTCCGCCCAGCCCAGCCCAGCCCACCCAAGTGCAGTATCGATCGATCACTGTCACTTACAAAACACTAAGCACACATAACTGCAGCGTTCGCAGAGTCAGGCCTGATCCCTGCGATCGCTAACATTTTTTTTGTGGTAGCGTTTTGATTCAGTCGCTTCAGTCAGGAGCTTTTTTACCTGTGAATCTCAAAAAAATAAAAAAAAATAAAATAGTTGTCGTTTTATTGTTCTCTCTCTCACTCTATTCTCTCTCTATTGTTGCTCTTTTTTTACTCCATTCTATTCTGCAATGTTTTATTATGTTTTATTATGTTTTATTATGTTTTATCATGCTTGCTTTTCAGGTATGTAATTTTGTTTACTGTGTGTTTTAGTGTTGAGCATTTTTTTGTTTTCAGGTGCGCCATTCAGTTGCAACGCGGATTTATTTATCTTGACAGCAACAGCGTTTGCTCCCACGATACATAAAGCCGCGACTCCAACGCTGTAGGAGGTGATTTCACCACCACAGTTAAAAAAAAGAGCATATATGCCGAAACATGGGGGCAGCAGGGGGGGGGAGGAGCGATTGGCTCCTAATGCCACGTACATACGGTCGAAATTCCGACCGTGTGTACACGGCATAACTTTTGCGGGAGGATGCCCCCATGCATCGGCATATATAAATGGTGCATGTATGCCCATCATTAGAAGTGGGTGGATGAAGGGAGGTATTCTAATGGTGGGCATACCCACCAATCAATCTCTTTTTTTCGTTCAGCCAAGAGGCTGCATGAAAAAAAAAAGATTACAATATATGTCCAGTATGTTGCTGGACTTTGAATGGTTATACCAGAATGATGCCTGCAGGTTTAGGTATCATCTTGGTATCATTCTTTTCAGCCAGTGATCGGCTTTCATGTAAAAGCAATTCTAGCGGGTAATTAGCCTCTAGACTGCTTTTACAAGCAGTGGGAGGGAATGTCCCCCCTCCCGGATATAAACCGCGCCATTGGGAAATTGGGAAAGCATTTTATCACACCAATCTTGGTGTGGTCAGATGCTTTGAGGGCAGAGGAAAGATCTAGGGTCTAATAGACCCCAATTTTTTCAAAAAAAGAGTACCTGTCACTGCCTATTGCTATCATAGGGGATATTTACATTCCCTGAGATAACAATAAAAATCATAACAAAGAAAAAAAATGGAAGGAACAGTTTAAAAATAAAATAAAAAAGCTAAATAAATAAAAAAAAAACAAAAAAAAAAAAAAAAAGCACCCCTGCCCCCCCTTCTCTTGCGCAAAGGCGTACACAAGCGTTGGTCTGGCGTCATATGTAAACAGCAATTGCACCATGCATGTGAGGTATCACCGCGAAGGTCAGATCGAGGGCAGTAATTTTAGCAGTAGACCTCCTCCGTGAATCTAATGTGGTATCATGTAAAGGCTTTTAAAGGCTTTTAAAAATGTATGTAGTTTGTCGCCACTGCGTGTTTGTGCGCAATTTTAAAGCATGTCGTGTTTGGTATCCATGTACTCGGCCTAAGATCATATTTTTTATTTCATCAAAAATTTGAGCAATATAGTGTGTTTTAGTGCATTAAAATAAAAAAAAGTGTATTTTTTCCACAAAAAATGCGTTTGAAAAATCGCTGCGCAAATACTGTGTGGAAAAAAAAAAATGCAACACCCACCATTTTAATCTGTAGGGCCTTTGCTTTAACAATATATATAGTGTTTGGGGGTTCAACGTAATTTTCTTGCAAAAAAAAAATATGTTTTCATGTAAACAAAAAGTGTCAGAAAGGGCTTTGTCTACAAGTGGTTAGAAGAGTGGGTGACGTGTGACATAGGCTTCTAAATGTTGTGCATAAAATGCCAGGACAGTTCAAACCCCCCCCAAATGACCCCATTTTGGAAAGTAGACACCCCAAGCTATTTGATGAGAGCAATGTTGAGCCCATTAAATATTTTTTTTTTTTGTCCCAAGAGATTGAATAATGAAAAAAAAAAAAATATATATATTTTTTTTACAAAAAGTTGTCACTAAATGATATATTGCTCAAACATGTCATGGGCATATGTGGAAATACACCCCAAAATACATTCTGTTGCTTCTCCTGAGTACGGGGATACCACATGTGTGGGACTTTTTGGGAGCCTAGCTGCGTACGGAACCCCAAAAACCAATCACCGCCTTCAGGCTTTCTAAGGGTGTAATTTTTTTATTTCACTTCTCACTGCCAATCACAGTTTCGGAGGCCATGGAATGCCCAGATGGCATAAAACCCCCCAAAATGACCCCATTTTGGAAAGTAGACACCCCAAGCTATTTGCTGAGAGGTATTGTGAGTATTTTGCAGATCTCGCTTTTTGTCACAAAGTTTTGAAAATTGAAAAAAGAAAAAAAATTTTTTTTTTTCTTTACTTTCTTCATTTTCAAAAACAAATGAGAGCTGTAAAATACTCACCATGCCTCTCAACAAATAGCTTGGGGTGTCTACTTTCCAAAATGGGGTCATTTGGGGGGGTTTTGTGCTATTTTGGCATTTTATGGCCTTCGAAACGGTGATAGGTAGTGAGGAGTGAAATCAAAAATTTGCACCCTTAGAAATCCTGAAGGCGGTGCTTGGGTTTCGGGGCCCCGTACGCGGCTAGGCTCCCAAAAAGTCCCACACATGTGGTATCCCCATACTCAGGAGAAGCAGCAAAATGTATTTTGGGGTGCAATTCCACATATAACTATGGCATGTGTGAGCAATATATCATTTAGTGACAACTTTTTGAAAAAAAAAAAAATCTTTTTTATTTTTGTCTTTATTCAATCACTTGGGACTAAAAAAAAAAATATTCAATGGGCTCAACATGCCTCTCAGCAAATAGCTTGGGGTGTCTACTTTCCAAAATGGGGTCATTTGGGGGGGTTTTGTACTTCTCTGCCATTTTAGCACCTCAAGAAATGAAATAGGCAGTCATAAATTAAAAGCGGTGTAAATTCCAGAAAATGTACTCTAGTTTGTAGACGCTATAACTTTTGCGCAAACCAATAAATATACGCTTATTGGCATTTTTTTTACTAAAGACATGTGGCTGAATACATTTTGGCCCAAATGTTTGACTAAAATTGAGTTTATTAGATTTTTTTTATAACAAAAAGTAGAAAATCTCTTTTTTTTTCAAAATTTTCGCTCTTTTTCCGTTTATATCGCAAAAAATAAAAATCACAGAGGCAATCAAATACCATCAAAAGAAAGCTCTATTTGTGGGAAGAAAAGGACGCAAATTGGTCCGGGGCTGAAGTGGTTAAGTCACACAGATATGAACCTTACAAATTGGGAAACAAAGCGTGAATGGGGCCTTAGTGAATTATTTCTGTAGTCAAAGTGTACAAAGAATGAACAGAATTTCTAACCCAGTGTACTGCATACTTACCCGTCCTGAAGAAGATTGTACTGAATGGAGCTTGCATTGGTAGGAGAGGCATAAATATTCACCACATTGAGATGGAACATGTTGGCATCCAGGCCTGGTACGACCACTGAGATGTAGACATTATCTTCCACTGTCAGGGTGTCGGAGTCGGAGGGCTCGGTCAAAAACTGATCTTTGAAGGCCATCATTACAGCTGCATAACTTCCATTTGCTGTAGGGCCACTTATTTCTGTGGTCCTGGAAAACAAACACACAACAGAAGGTTACCTACCTAGAAACCCTTGTAGGTATGTGGCCATGGATCTCAGGATAAAGAACGAGCAAACCTATTAGATATCTTCTTCTGCTCAATGTATGCTGGTGGGGGAGGTGAAGCTGATACACAAAATTAGGATTTCCAATGCACCACAAAGGTAGCAAATGAATATGTATAAGAAACAGACAAATAAAAGTAATTAGGTAAAGAAAATTGAGAAGCAACATCCCTGCAATGTAAAAATAGAAGTGCATCGCTAAAAACACATCTCGAAAAAGGAACTAAGACCATGTTGTGAGTCTCACACTCAATAATAAAGAATGTGTGGAACTTGATTAGGTAAGTTCACCGTGATAATGCATCAATAATGAAAAGCAAATAAACAATAAACACGAAATCCATAAGATATAGAAGCACAATGCGTAGTGAGTCCAAAAAATTTAAATGAATAGAAGTCAAGTGTTCATAACGTCCATTTGACATCAAAAGTAAAAATAACTGGTGAAGAGGGTTTTGCAAGTAGATAATCCACCACCAATTAGATGAAGGCTTACCAGAATGTTTGAACCCAAAAGGGCATAAGCCCTATGTGTCAAACAGGCTTGTGGTGGCGTACACCAAAGATGGAGGCTTCAGATCTGGCGACCTTTGACAGATAAATCAGGTAATCCCACGAGTCCTCAAACGGCTCTCAAGGGTAGTGACCTCCAAGGTAGCTATTCATGAAGCAAGATGGATAAATTCTCCCATGCATTCGTGTATATAGTTGGAGAGGAGAACAAAATGATTTAAGAAGATAAGCAGCGCTTGTGGTACATGTATAATGGCAGCCGTGGAGCCCGTCCCGACGCGTTTCGTCTAACTAGACATCATCTGGGGTTCCCTGCAATGAAAGAGTTTTCATAGTCACCTCTCAGACGGCCCATGTCTCCTACCTTTCCTCCGTTCCTGTGTTGCAGCCTCCACCAGACTGACACTCAGGCTCATTGACTATCAAAGAGTCTCATGAAGACTGCAGCATGGAAGGAAGGGAGGAGACACGGGCTATAAAAACTCCCACTGCGGGGACATTTCCTCCCGATGTGACAGGGTCACTTGGAAACACTTGGCCCAGATGTCTTATAGAGATGTGCACGATGGAAACATTGTTTAGTTTTGTTGTAGGTTCCTTAAAGCAGAGTTCCGGCCGAAATATGACTTTTAAGATAAAAATACCCCTAGAATACTCATGCTTTGTGTAATGTAACAAAGGTATGCTGAAAAAGATGCCCGGTTTCCTATCTGTGCAGCATTGTTTCTTACTTTGTGAAGTTTCTGCACAGAGCGGCCATCTCCAGTGTGGGCATCTGAAGCCACAGTGTCCTTCTTCCTGGATTCCTTGCATGCTGGCTACCCAGCATGCACCTGCTGATCTCGCGCAGTGCAGTGCAATTTTGGTCAGCTTGGCATGGCACAGCCGTGCCATGCCAAGCTGGCCAAGAATTTCCATAGACGCCATGCCAAGCTGACCAAGATCTGCCAGGAGCCAATCCAAAACTAGAAATGAGGCAAGGCGCCGTGGACCCCTAGAGCAGGAAGTGAAATTAGATATAGGCATAAGTCAGGTAAGTGAACAGAAAAAAATAAATAAATTGCCAATTCATTTTAAGGATGCACATTAGTGCTGCATGATGAGGAGTGAAAAATGTGGGTGGAACTCCGCTTTAAGTTAATATGAAGGGTCTTCAAAGAGTTTTAGCACTTTTTTATATAGAGTTTAAAAAGTAGGCAAATGTTTTGACAAACACTTGTAATTTAATTTTGTCATAATCATTATGTTAGAATGATTTGTTTTCGGAACACGTTTTGTATATTTGGATTTGTTTCATATATTCTTTATTTTCAAATTGAATTTTGGAAGACAGCTATATTTGTTCTATTTTATTCTTTTATGTCCTAGTTTATTCTATCATTTTCTATGCCTTTATTTTCTATTCTATTTTTTTTAGTCTATTCTGTTTGATTCTATTCTATTTGATTCTATTGTGCTTTATTCTATTCTGTTTTAATCTATTTATTTCTATTCTATTCCTTTATTTTCTTATCTATTCTGTTTTACTCCATTCTATGCATTTATTTATATTCTATTCTGTTTAACTATATTCTATTCTTTTTAATATTTCTATTCTACTCCTGTATTTTCTATTCTATTTTATATCTGAGTGGAGTTAAGCTTTAGTATTAACACCTTCCTGCCCAACCTATATAAAAATGACAGGCAGGCTGGCCATTCTGGGTGGACGCCATAAAATTGTATTCTGTTTTATTCTATTCTATTCTATTCAGCAGTCAATGTTGGAACTATCATCCTTATTTCACTTGTATACCTTACTGTATTTATTGCAGTGTGTTTCCATTTTGAATTTGAATTAATTTTCAAATTCAAATGCATTTTTAAATTTTAATTACATTTTGACTTTAAATTCCAATAAATTTTCGAATTCGGATAATTTGTTTTTTTTTTATATTTATTTTGGACTCGTTGACCGTTGTTCCTATTGTTATTCAGAAATACAGATACATCCAAATCTCAGAATATTGAAAATGTTGTGCAAATTTAAATTCATAACAAAACGAATTGCACATATCTATGTCTCCCACCCATGTATCCTAGGAGAGTTGAGCTCAGTTATATCTAAGCTTTTGTTTCTAGTTTATTGTGACCTGGCACAAGGCCAATGTGGTGACTATATTTAAAGTGTTACTAAACCCCAAACCCTGCATTCACTATATCTGGTCTCCCCAGGAGCCTGCATTCACTATATTTGGTCTCCCCAGAACTCTGCATTCACTATATCTGGTCTCCCTAAGAGCCTGCATTCACTATATCTGCTCTCCTCAGGAGCCTGCATTCACTATATCTGGTCTTCCCAGGAGCCTGCATTCACTATATCTGGTCTTCCCAGGAGCCTGCAGTCACTATATATGCTCTCCACAGGACTCTGCATTCACTATATATGGTCTCCCCAGGACTCTGCATTCACTATATATGGTCTCCCCAGGACTCTGCAGTCACTATATCTGCTCTCCCCAGGATCCTTCAGTCACTATATCTGGTCTCCCCAGGAGCCTGCATTCACTATATTTGGTCTCCCCAGAACTCTGCATTCACTATATCTGGTCTCCCTAAGAGCCTGCATTCACTATATCTGCTCTCCCCAGGATCCTTCAGTCACTATATCTGGTCTTCCCAGGAGCCTGCATTCACTATATCTGGTCTCCCTAAGAGCCTGCATTCACTATATCTGCTCTCCTCAGGAGCCTGCATTCACTATATCTGGTCTTCCCAGGAGCCTGCATTCACTATATCTGGTCTTCCCAGGAGCCTGCAGTCACTATATATGCTCTCCACAGGACTCTGCATTCACTATATATGGTCTCCCCAGGACTCTGCATTCACTATATATGGTCTCCCCAGGACTCTGCAGTCACTATATCTGCTCTCCCCAGGATCCTTCAGTCACTATATCTGCTCTCCCCAGGAGCCTGCAGTAACTATAACTGCTCTCCCCAGGAGCCTGCAGTCACTATATCTGGTCTCCCCAGGAGCCTGCAATCACTATATCTGCTCTCCCACAGTACATAAAACATGAAAATGCAATTATTTTAGTACATATAAACTGCTAAATACCTTTTCTCATCTGCAGTATATAGCAGTCTTGTGACTTCTATCACTGTCTGGTTAAAGCTTGTAGGAGGAGTTTTCATCCTCCTCTGACTGTCCTATGAGGATGCACGTCCCCTGACCCTCTGTCTGGACAGTGCTGATTGGCCCTGTGCTGATCACATGCACTTTCCCAAGAAAAAAAAAACACTCTAGCACTACACACCAAACTGAGCATGCGCAGCCCGACTCCAGTAACTGTCTTATCTGGACCTGTTTTGAAGTCAGTGGAAGAAGGGGAGGATCAGAGAAGACAGGATCAAACAGCCTTTTTAAACAATGCAGAAGATTAACCCCTTAGGTTCCACAGTGAGTATAAAATGTATTTAGCAGAAACTAAGAGAGCAACTCACATTTGAGTAGGTAGAAACAGGCATGTTTGAATAGTCCTCCGTCCATAGGACAACACTGTTTTTACCTACTCAAATGTGAGTTGCTCTATTAATTTCTGCTAAATAAATGTTATATCAGTCTGCATTTAGAAGTTCCTCTGCCCTTTCCTTTTTTTACATGGTCCTGGAGATTGCTTCTACTCCCCTTGCAGAGGCTTGCCCTGAGCTACGGACAGTACTGAGCCCTGAAGACCCCATGTACGGATGGACTAACTGCACTTGACTTCCTTTTCTAGACCTTGCATCACATTGCTAGTTATATATAGATGGTTATAGGGACAAGTACTAACAACCATTGCGCCAATTCCAACTGTTTGCTATATTTCTACCTTCCCACCCACCTGGACGGCCCATAGTGGCAGCCATGGAAAGCGTCACTTGCGGATTCTCTATGTACACTATTGAACAATAATGTGTATTAATCCCGTGCCACCACTATGTATAAGTGAAGTAGGAAATATATATATGTGTAAACGACAGCTGCTCCCACTGAATAGCGTATCCGTAGCTAATGAATGTGAGTGTTTGTTAACCCAAAAAATAATAATTCATATCCTGGTCTCTTAAAGCAGATTTAAAAGCACAGGGCTTGTGCTGTGTAATCTGCCCCTCTCTAAACTGTTAAAAACCTGCCTGAACCTGCCACTTCCTGTGTGCCCTCTCTATACTGACCACGAAAATCATGGCTGCTGAGGCATGACCACTGTGGTCAGAGTGCGTCCCTCCATCATACGCTGCCCTGCTCTGCTCTCCTCTCCTCTCTCCCCCCTGGCCCCCTCCTTCCTGCCTGTCATCTCCCTCTCTCTGTTGGTCCGCTCAATGACTTACTGCATTGTGGAGACCAGAAGAGAACGTCAGCATGGAGCCAATCAAAAGAGGGGTTGTGCCTCTGTAACCAAGGATAACCAATAACCAGCAGAAACTTAAATGAGGAAATAACTTGAAATTGGATTATCTCATGGTGAAGAGCCCCTACGGCCATGGACAACAGAGTTACATGGGCAGGCTGTAGAGGTCTCCCATCAAGAGCCTCGATGGCAAGTGGAGTGTCACGCAGCTGCAGCGGAAGAGAGTGCTTCGATACAAAGGCAACATCAATGAACAGGCCTGCGATTAGAGCCTGTATCTCGACGGACGACTCAGCCCAAGAAAGAGTAACCTAAACCAGGGGCTTATCCTTCTGGACAACTAGGGATGAAACAACACTACCTAAGGTCCTTCCGTGACAGGACCTCAAGGTTCAGGCGTTCCCTGGATGGGTAGGACAAGACTTCAAAAAGTGACCTGCCTGACCACTATAAAGGCACAATATCTCCCTCCTCCTAAGGGTTCTCTCATACGCAGAGAGACGTGTGAAGCCTGAGTACATGGGTTCATCTTCACAGACTGACTCGGTACCAGGAGGCATGGGAAGTGAGGGAGGCAAGGGTGGGCCTGCAAAGTTCGGAGACAAATGTACAGGAGGCTTCCGCAAGCGCTCCTTAAAAGGAAGTCTTTCTCAGAGTCTGGAGTCAATGAGGATGGCAAACGTGATCAACTTCTCCAACTCAGTGGGTATATCTCAGGCTGCTATCTCATCCTTGATGTATCCGAGAGACCATGAGAAAAAGCAGCCATGAGGGCCTCATTGTTCCAAGCAACCTCTGCTGCCAGAGTACGGAATTCAATGGCGTAATCGTCAACAGTTCTACTGTTCGTACTCTGTTTGAAGGACATGAGGCACTTGGCAGCAGAAGCGGAGCAAGCGGGAACGTCAAATACCATTTTAAAAGAAGCCACAAACTCTGGGTAACTCAAGACAACAGGTTTTTGCATCTCCCATAGAGGGTTTGCCCAGGCCAAGGCTCTCTCAGAAAGCAAAGATATCATGAATTCTACTTTGCTTCTGTCCATGGGAAAAGCCTGGGGCAGCATCTCAAGTAATTCTCCACCTGGTTGAGAAACCCTCTGCATTGGACTGGATCGCCCCCAAATCGCTTGGGAAGTGGAGCGGAACCAGACATACCTCTTACAGAGGTAATACTCGAGGTGGATGCCTGCACAGAGACTGGAGCAGCAGCAGGGATGGCCTGCAACACAGGTTGTACTGGAGTAGCCACAGTGGGAGATTCCAGGTAAGCCGTGCGACTCAGGAACCATGGCAAACTGATCCATGCGGTGATCCTGCTCATCCAATCTGGAAAAAATATTACCAACAATTGGATTGACTGCATCTTCTGAATTCATGGCCTTCGCCTACTGTCAGAAACCATGAATCAGACTGAGACAGAAGTACAGTTAAATCTCACTTGTTTAATAATAATAAAAAAGGTAAACAGAGTAAACGTAGACAAAACATAGCCAGAAACTGCAATGGATAGTCAGACAAGTCAAAACGTCAGGGAGCCAGAGATGAGCGTAGTAGAACAGAAAGCAGGATCTGGAGCCAGAAGGAATGTCAGCCAAGCAAGTCTTTAACAGGAGCACAGGAGAGCGTCTCTAGAGATGTGACCAAGGCGAAGGCAGAGACCATCTGGGCTGGACGGCTTAAGTAGGCAGGACTGACAAGCAGGATATCATCAACAGGGGAGTCACTGTGGAGAGAAAGGAGCTGGCAATTAGCCCGACAGCTGAGTGCCCAGCTTTGAGAAGGAAGGGCTGACAATATTGATCATTGACAATATATATATATATTTTTTAATGTATGCATAGCTGAGGCATATTAAATTGTGTTTACTATGCGTCAGTTTATGAACGTATGGGAAGTTCTGTACAGAGCTAATCCTGTTCATTCATGCTGTGCAGCTAAGGCTGCAGAGAAAGGGACTGATGAATCTGTCCTTAGTCCCTTTCTTTGTCTAAAAAGTGAGACATCAGGGGTCTGTTTAGTCCTCTGACTTGTGTCTTTTTTCAACCTGACTAACTATGTAACTATGTAACTCCTTCACCCCCGCTAACCGAAAATGATTCTGCACTGGCAACCGTCTATGCTGCAAAGCAGACATTTTCCCTTGTAGCACAC